>JAQIWU010003213.1:0-10040 GCA_034696445.1 Isotomiella minor
TATCAGGCAACTTTGAGTAACAATCATTATTGTTCGCACACGCAAGCACATGCATTTCATTTCATAGGAGGGGCTAAGTACTCGAGTAAGTTTGATATTGACAAGTAGTGGACAATATGTAAGTATGATTGATTGATGATAATGAATTATGAAATATAAAACGATTTTGCTAAAACTCAACAAAAGCACCGTTTATTTCATTTCTGTCCAACTTGTTCACCAGTTCATATATCACATATCTCATTTCACATAAGCACACAGCATTACTATTGCACAGATCATTTTATTTTACAAAAGTGTGATCACATCATGACTGACTGACGGTGTAGTTATGAACAAACGGCGACAGGAGATAATCAGGGGTTGTAACAAACACAGAATAAAAGGCTACACTTTAACTTACAACATGACATAAACTTGCTACATAATTCATGGTGGGAGTGGGAGTTGCATTACTTCACATTAGGCAGGCAGTACTAGAATAATTACTTTGCTACTTTGTTAATTAACCTACAAGCGACAACAATGAAAGAAGGCCGGCATATTGCTTTTGAAAGGACATTGACAAAAATAAGCCATTTCACTGTATGTGTAGAACTTACGTAGAGAGAGACTAGATTTTAGGCAAGGCGAAGGCAGGCACCAGAACGAACAACATAACAAACAGTTAGCAATACGGGACTTTGACTTTGGTGGGGTTCGTTTAAATAAAATTAATTTGCTTCTTCTTTAGACTAGAGAGGAGTGACCTCCGTTGCTTTTGGTAAAATCGTCTTTGTTGGCGTAGTAGGGCTAATATTGCTCTCATCCTCCTCCTGAATGGTTCGATTAGCTTCCCAATCCTTTCTTTCATTCATCAAGTCGAGAAGGACCTGCAGGATTGTAAAAACAGGAGATTATTATTACACTATCATTGACAAAAGCGATGTAGCTTTTACTAACCTCTTTGGTCTTGATGATGACAATCCTCCCTTGCACAGTTGGAGCGAGTTTGCACGTCTCCTTTTCCATCTCTTCAACAACATTCCCTTGTCTTGACAAAGAAGGTCGAGGTGAGACGGAGTTGCACCTTTCCAGAGAGGGTGTGGCATTGTTCATGTCATGAATGGTACTCATAGACCGGAGAAGACTGTGTCGTCGGGATAGCGTGATTAAAGACTGGTGGTGCCTTGAATGCTTGTGGTTATGAGAGTCCGAATGAGTATGGCCAGTGACCAATGCAACTGCATGAAAGTGGTTCTGAATAGCTATACTTAATTCCAGGCACTGATCAGAGTCCGCAATTACTTCTGCATTCGCCAACACTGTGTATCCATCATGACCGGAGGAAATGTACTGTAAATGTTTGAAAAAAGCCATCAACAATTGTTGCATTCCTTGCTGACATTTGATTCTCAAGTACCTCTTTTGTTACTAAATGGTAGAATTGGTGAGGAAGTATGTATTCATCTCCAATTTTCACAAACTTAGCATCAATTCTATTCCCTGAAGGTTTGGACGGATCAAATGCAAATCGTAAACCAGCCACTTGTGGAAACCTTCCTTCTAATTTTGGGTACTGAGACACTCCATTTTCCAACGCCTCCAAAATTTGACTTCCTAAAATATTCAATAGGAATAAATGGCATTGCAAAACGACTGTCAGTATTGTAATGATGATAGATAATGACACACACCTGTCACATTCAATACGACGAGACTATCCATCATCGGGAGCACCGTCATCATATCCCTCATTGTAAACGGTCCCGATGGATGTATCCGACTACATAACGAGCAGAAAAAGGCACTTATCAATAAATATTCATGACCACAAACAAATTACAAAACATAAAACCAACGACGTGACGCCATGCTTCGTTACACACCAATGCTTGGGTAGTTAAATTATGTAAACTTACTCTGATCTTAGCGTTCCAGAGTTAATAAGGGCACAGTCGGCATTACAACTAGCAAGCATAATGTCGCAAACAAAGTTCCCAAGATTCGACTCCATCGTCCGCACCGTCTCAAAGCGTCCATCGAGATCAACATGAAATTCTCCAAGCACATCTTCTAATTTGGTACTCATCATTTCTGTTACATAAGCACAAGCATAATTTTAATTTGAAGAAGGTCATTTATGTGTATGAGATGCTAATAATTTGACTAATTTTTACCGGTGAACACATCCAACTCCTTCTTCAACTCTGGATCCTCCTCATAATCGGCAGTAATGGAGACACGCTCAATTTTAAAGGCAGGTTTGTTGTTTTTGTCAAATCGTACTTGAATGGCACTGAAATCCCGAAAGTCAGATCCGCTCTTAAGCACAGGAATTCCATTTATCTAAACAGCAAGATTAAAGTTTGAAAGTAACTTGACGTGACAAAGACAATGATTTGAAGTCAGTGGACCATAAAGAATTAAAAAGATATAATGCTATTGAAGAGCTCCTTTCTTACATGCTTGACTTCATAAACGTGATCATGTCCTCCAAGAATCAAGTCGATTCCTTTTGCATTCTCGGCTAATCGTATGTCATTTGGGAACCTCATGTGAGTCAGTGCGATGATTATATCACATCCCTAGAGAGAGAGAAAACAAGACCACAATAATTAGCATTGGCGTGCCGTGAGTGGTCATCATTATGATGTTATTATTTTGCATGCAAAGTGACACACGCAAGGTCATAAAGTGGAAAACAATTTGAATGTTTTTAAGACTGTAAGCAAATTATGGAATGTTTTATGTTACATATGTACCTCCTTCTTTAATTTTGCGGCCAACTCATTCCCAACCTCAACATAGTCTCGGTAAGTCACAGCTTCGGGATCGATAGTTGAGAGGGTTTCCAACCATTCCCATTCCACCAAACCCATCTATATAGCAATAAATCAAAAAATATATAAGAAACAAAAGAGCGAGATTTATGAGTCGACAGTCAAATGTCTTTCATAAATAAATAACGCAATTGTACAATGCTACTTACCAGACCAATTTTCTTTCCATGTCGCTCCAACACCTGCCAAATAAGACCATCCCCAAGCGGCTCATTCGTCTCACTATCAATCACATTCGACATTAACCACGGAAAGGTTGTCTTTTCAACCCAGTCTGCGAGGATGTCAACGCCAAAATCTATAAACAAAAACCACATCCACATACATCAATTATTGAGAGAATTACATAAATGCCATTCCAAGCTCTAAATTGTATGTACCAAAGTCATGATTCCCATAAACAGCGCAGTCCGTCCCAATGTGGTTCAGGACGGGGACCATTTGCTCTCCCTTCGTAAACTGCGACACTACACAAAGGATGATATCATGACCTTATTATGACCATGTATGTTAGTTAACTTACGTATACTCGGCGCAAAACAATCTCCAGCAAAAAGGACGATTGGTTTCTGTTGAGCAAACTTTTTGACGGCAGTGCAAAACCGGGCCGCACCCCCAATCGGCTCACTCTTTTGACTCTCCACGTCGTATACATCATTAAAGTGGATGATCGTCAGGTCCACCTCCTGCTCCTAAAAGTAAAGGGATTAGAATTAAGGGTGACCTATTCTGGAAAAGGATAAGAACTTTTACCTGATGAACATCTCCTGCCGCCGCTCCTAGTGTCTTTTCTGCTTCTTGAGCCTTCGACGACGACATTGTCGTTTACGTATCAGACCAAAGATGAGATGTGAAGGAAGCTTATCAGCTAATTAATTGCTATAATTAAAATTCGTTGTCTGACTGAAAAGAGATCTTTCCTCCACACTTTTTCCAATTCCTTCCTTCTCCGACGAGCGAGCAAAATAGACTGAGGTGGATCGAGCAATTGCACTCGGACTAAATACCAAACACAGTCAGCTCTCAGCTCAGCTGCTTTTGCAATTCTGTCTGTCTCCTTCCTCATAAACAAAGCAAGATAAGGTAATTAACAATTGATAAGCTCGTAAAAGTAATCAAGAAACCGGACCTGACCTCTGTCTACTTGGTAAGCTTCGTCATATTTCTTTGAGTTTGATGAATTTATTGATTTTTGATTACTTTTGTAGGTTTGCTCGTTCGTGAAATTGATTTTTGATTAGATTTTGATTTCCATCCTTCTGCTCCACTTGCTTATCTAATTGGGTAAGGTAAAAGCTGTGTAGATTGAAATAGGGGATGTGGACGATTGATTGGTTTATACTTTTATTTATTTAAGGAAGGATGCGAGATTGAGATTGGGAATATGGACTCGAAAAAATGGAGATAAAGACTGAAACTGACTGTGACGGGAATGGAGAAGACCTTAGGGCGTTCAAGAGGGTGTGGACGTCGAGGAATAAACTCCTCTCGTCGTTTGGGGGAGGCATTAGCGTCAATGATCCTGCAAAAATTAAGAAAGGAGCCAACGGTGATGACGCCGAGAAGAAGGACTGTGTCTGTGAATTGTGTGACAAGTCCTTCAGCTCAAAATCTGCCCTTGTGAGTCATTATAAAACCCATACTGGTAAGTTGAAGGTATTCTTTAAGAGCCTTAAGACAAGAGTCTAATGTAAGTTTGCTAAATATTGCAGGGGAAAGAAACTTTGAGTGTTCAACCTGTGGGAAAAAATTTGCGACCAAGTTTGCCCTTCGACGTCACCTCTTCTGTCATGATGGCAAGACACCTCTGGAAGCGACTGGGACGACGATGAAGGGCATATCCTGTGATGTTTGCGATCGACGCTTTTCAACCAAGGAATGGCTCACGATTCACATGAGACGTCATACCGGGGACCTTCCCTTTAGTTGTGAAGTGTGCGACAAGAAGTTCCCTAGTCAAAGTAATCTCAATCGACACGCCCTCTCCCACCAGGAGAAGCGGTTCCTGTGCTACGTTTGTGGAAAGACGTATTACAACCGGCATTCCATGAACCTCCACCTTCAGAGCCATGTGTCGGAAAGGAACTTTGATTGTGACATGTGCAGGATGACGTTTAAAACCGGCTTGCTACTGAAGAGACATAGACTGACGCATCTAGGTACGTAGACGTAGACATTGACGTAATTAAAATGTCAGTTATTTCTTATTGCCTTTTGTTTTTCGTAGAAATCAAGAGGATTCCATGTCCATTGCCAAATTGTGCTCATCATTTTCGAAGAAAGGATAATTTAAACAGACATTTGAGATTGATGCATAATCAAACACGAGAAGAGGCGCATGAAACTTTTAAACGTTCTTCTGCTGACGCAAACAAGAGTGAAAGGTAAAAATTAACGATTTTTCGGCGTAGGTAATCCTTTATTTTATGTTTATTTAGTACTAATTCGGACGCCACATCCGCAATTCCCCGGAAAGAAAAACCTGCCAGGGCCAAAAGGAGTGCAACGCCCAATTCCAAGACCAGAGGATCGCCCACTGCAACTCGATCACGCTCAACTGTTAAAGCGGCTTGCGTCCGTGTACGAAATAGAAGTGTCAAGAAGAAAGCAGACAGCAGTGATATCACCAACGATCGGGACATTATTCTTAAGAGTGAAAATCAACCAACAGTAGCAGTACAAGTACAACTACAATCTCAAGGAACCAGAAGCGATATCCACCTTCAAACTGCACTTACCTCTGAAAAAAGAACCTCCGTGATTCGGATCGTCTCTTCATCTAACAAGCAGCGTTGTAACCAAAGTACAAGTACTGATGATGAGGTCAACAAGACTATGGAAGGAATCTCTTCCACTCCTTCCGCCTGCTCAACTTTCAACGATCCCGTGTCCCTTGCCTCTTTCCGAAGAAACACAAGTCCAAGTCAAGAATACATCAATTATCTCAATAGTTTAAACAATCCTTCGCCTTATTATCGCCTGAGAGAACGTGTCGTTTATGAGTACCCAACAAATCCAAATCCAAGCAGCAGTTTGCCTCATTCTATTTCTCATCGTGAGACCAACTATGCAGGAGAGGACGCCGTGTTTGTAAATCTAGATCCCGTTACCCAAAGTGAAGAGGATAGAAGATCAATTTCGTCCGGTTATTTACCAACAGCAGGAGGCCAAATCCAGTTTCCATACAATAATTATCCCCCATCGGTTGACGATGAAAATCTCCAGCAGCAGCATCAGAACCAGCACTACTTTAGAGACATTGGCTATGCTTCCCATTCTCATTCCAATTCCAAATCAGTACCAGCAACAGGAGAATCGTCGAAATTTGAATATGACGACAGACTAATGCAAAAAGAAGAGAAGGAGAAGTACGTGTCTTCATCACATTTTAATCTGGGCTCATCGTCATCATATTCGCAACAACCAAGTTATCATCGTCATTCGGTTGAATTGGGAGGCTCCACTTCTTTACAATCAGAATACTCGACGGGATTGGGATTTGGAGTGTGTAATGAATACAGGGAACGAAGGCTCGACCCTAGGGAAGACGCACAAAGCCAAACTTTACATTTCCATTCAAATTACAGCCACAACCTTCCTGCTGCTCACAGTGACAATGTGAATTTGAATTTTGTACGGCCTTCAAATGTCACCGTCATCAAGCATGCTGCAGCTTCCTCCTCTTTGTCGTCCTCAGCCCCATTTTCAGTCGCTGATTCGAGGGTATGTTTTTAATTACCTATCATTCTATCGATTGATTGTAAAACTTCTACTTTCTTTTCATACAGAGTGATCATAGCAGCTATGAAGAAAGAAGAAGAGGCTCCAGTCTGGACCATTATCCTCCCAGTGCCACAGGTGTCCACGGTTCAGACTTGGTAAAACCATCTGGAAATGAACTTGGAGTTGGAGGCAATAATGTGTCTGTGTCTTCACCGGAATCTGGAATCATTGTAAATCGAGACCCAAGAAAGAACTTTCTTCACCGAGAAAATGCTTCACGAAATAGAAATCCAGAGTCTTGAATTTGTTTTTGTATTTCTTTAAGTTTAAATCCTCATCTGCGAGTTAATGTTAATTGCAAAACTTTCTTATTTTCATCAATTTGTCAATTAAGTTTTGTTTTATAGAGGTCGTTTAAACTTGTAGGTATATAAAAGCCTTAAAGTGATTGTTATTTGTGACTTTAGTCAGACGGTTCAAGTGCTACTATGCTTTCTTTTTGGCCTAATTAGTAAAGCAATTAGAATTAGCGTAAGGAAAGTTTTTGAAGCCATAAATAGCATTGAAAGGGCATAGTGAGACTGAATAGTTTCCTTTCCGGAATGCATTTGAGGTACGCCAAATCTAATTCCATCCGACTTATTGACAGAAAAATTACACCCGATCAGCCTCTTATTTTATTCTAATTACTCACGATATCCGATTCCTATCATCATATCAACTTTTTTAAACGCAAGTCCACACTTCAAGCTTTTCAGGAGAGTTATTTCCGTTTTCCATAGTCTTTGCTTACACAGTTTATGGGATAGAATAACTTTCACTTCACCCACCCGAGCTCCTCTTTACAAAAAAGGAAAGGGAAGAAGGAAGGGGAAGGGCTGATGAAGCTTAGCTTTAGATAGTTTGACTGAAAATGAGATAAATTGCAACCCGAGAAAGGCTCTGGGACCCAGTCTCATCCCAGTCTTCTTGGTGAAAAGTCCTACAAGTTATGGAGAAAGCAAGCATCTAATTCACATTCTTCTCCCTCTTTTCTCTTTTGGCCCATTCATCCTTGCTTTAAAAAATCCAATTACATTTTGCGATTTACATTCTCCAATTTATCGAGTGTGTAAAAAAGTGTTGGGGTAAAGTGAGACATGGAAGGTTTTACCATCCTCCTCCTTGTGCTACATTTTAGTAAAGTGTCCTCTTCTGATGAGGGACAAGTGGTCCACTACTCCTGTCCCATTGGTCAATTCGGATGTAGGGAAAATCCCTTTGTATGCATACCACAAAACGCGAATTGTAATGGGATTCCAGAGTGTCCGGATGGGTCGGATGAACAGAATTGTCGTAAGCCCTCCTTTTCCTTTTTGTGTCATTCTCATTTCCACTTTAGCTTGACTTTTGTTGTATGTGTAGAGGACCCTCACGTGAAGGGCGAGTGGGACTGGACATTTGTCAAAAGGCCGGATGAGGACGCAGAAAAACTCAATGGCACTTGTTGGTGTGAGTGGTGTAAAGTTTGCCCATACATTCTATAAACCCTTGACTTATCTACCTAACTTAACTTTGTTCTGTTGTGTGTAAGACCTAATTTATTTATGATAACAATGCAAATTAGGAAATATGCAAATGAAACCCATTTCCCATCATCCTAAGCTAAGTCAAAGTCAAGAGATAATGCAGAGATAGGGTCTTCTTCCTGAGTTTGCTTTGCTTAAAGCAAAGATAAGAAAGTTTGTAGAGAGACAGCCATTCAGACCATAATTTCAATTATAACTTTGTACCCCCCCTTCTCAAAGGACCGAGGCCTTGTATTTATTTTTACTTTGGCCAATAATTTTCAGACAATTATGAGAGCGATTCGGAAGAGAGTGGATTTGCCCTTGGGACTCCTAATGCCAATGTCACAAAACCATCACCGTTTCAACTTGCCCCACTCTTCAGCCCTGAAGAAAGCAGCCGTAGTAGACGACTTTCTCTTCTTCAAGAGCAAGAAAAGCTGGGGCAAGATGAGATTGAGGACTTTTGGTTGATGAAAGGTTGTCTGTGTACAGAGGAAAAGCTCTTTTGTCAGAACTTGATTCTTCCAAACCTTGAGTTTCTTCCTGAGGACGTCAAGTTTCTGTAAGATGAGATGAGATGAGAGGAAACGTGGTTTAAAGGATGTTGATTTTACGATTTTTCTAGGGATTTGAGTGGAAGCAGGATTGAAAACATGGATTTCACTCTGACGCCATTCAAGGATCTTCACACTTTGTAAGTTTTTTCAAAAAAAGTAACTTATTTTTTGGAGGATGCGGTCGGTTTATTCTTTGGGAAAATTAATTTTGTATTGATTATTTGTGTGGCCTGGCTTTGTGTTTTTCTAATTACATAGAAAGTAGTGAGTTGTTGAATTAGTTTTTATAAACGAAAGCTTGTTTTTCTCGGCTTAAGTTTTTGTTTTTACTGCGGAGAAAGTTTTTGCTTTCTCTTTGTGATCTGGATTGATCCAGATCCAGGTTCAATTCGTTGAGTAGGACTTATTTTCTACAATAGAACTTTTTTTTTCAAATAATCTCATCCTCTTTTGCACGTAATGATTGAAGAGAGCAAAACATTGCGATACAGGAGAAAACTGGTTTAGCTTTGATGCCGTGATTTTTATTATTATGAGAATTTCAACTCCATAATAGGTGGTTGAAGCTCTACAGTCTACATTTTTCAACAGTCTACTTTTCCATTCTGTTGAAATCGTTAACTTTATTTGATTTAGTCTCTGTCATTATTGAATAGACGTCGATTTCGTAGTAATTCACACTTATTAGGTTGAATTTGAATGAATGGCATGCAGTGAAGTGAAAAGTTAGGAGCTAAGCTATGTTTGGTGCATATTGTGTCTCTGCTTTTTGTTTGTCGACAAATATTGACTGATACAATCCAAGACTGAACTTTCGTCTTTACCTACTTCTCTTTTCTTCTATAAAGAAACTGATAACCAGGATGAGTGACATGTTGAAGAAAGAATCTTTAATCCATTGACATATTTCGATATTTTTGCATGCCACACACAACATGACACATGTCACACGTCCCAAGACAATATGTCGCATCAAATAAAGCCGCATGGTTGGTTATGTTATGGTCAGTTGCTTTCTTAGGGAAAGCTTTTACCTACTTTACTTATAGAAAAGGATGTAGTGGTGAAAGCAATAAATTTTGCATGAAAAGTTATAAAAAAGTAATGGAACTTGGTCCACCGTGTCGTCGGCGTAAGGAAGCTTATCATCACGCTTCATTTCGCTTTTTTAAAAAATAAATGGCATGGGTCCACCGTGACCAATAATTTATATGTAATATGTCGGAGGGGATTTGCCTCACCACCACTGCAGTTCATTCCATTGTTTTAGCAGCAATCTTTTAAAAAGATCATCCTTTTATAAGAAAAACACATTGCACTCTTTCTTCGGTTTATCTCTCAACGCACGGAGAGAACCAATATTTTATGGGATTTGTTATAAGAATTTA
>JAQIWU010003214.1:0-10039 GCA_034696445.1 Isotomiella minor
ACGTAAAGTCAAGTCACACTTATCGCTGTCATAAATTAATTCTTGGTCTTATCAACTCTGATATTTTTTAGAAACAGTCGCAAAGGCGGAAATAAATGAAACGATGATATCAATAAATTGTCCATCCATTCTATCTATCCAATTGCTAACCTCGAGAAGCAATAGTTTAGTTTAGTTGTTGGTTACTCGAGTCTTATGTGCAAAGGCAGTTTTAGTTTTTTTGCGATGGATATAGCAATGGGAGTGAAAGCAGGCTGTGGGGGACGAACGGCACGAGACTTACATCGATCGTTCCCACTGCTCTATACGAAAGTGTGCAAAAGTATAAAAGGTGGTATTGCAACTCTGCTTTCTCTCACGTTACACCACTACCCTATATTGCGATTTCAAGCCTCACTTTCTCTCTTCTTCACCTATTCCACCACCATCTCGTCGGCTCAAGGCTCTTATTCTCCTTCCTCATTCGTCCTGAATCTGAACTGAATCACATCACGAGACGGTGGTGTTAGTAGGTCACCCACGAGAATGAAACACGCGTCCCCCATTCAAACTATAATGCCCATGTTATATAACAAAACCAGATCGGTGCGGTTACCGCAGCAGGCAGATGGGTTTTATGGATACTTTTAGGCTTTATGTACATGTAATCCACATCCACAATGGTTAAAGTTATAGAATGAAAGTAAAGCGACTGTCTTTCTTGTTTGCAGAAATCTTAATATGACGACCGGAAGTAATGTGGATGATAGCGATTATGGGTTTCCCAAGAAGAAGACTGTGCGAGTACGTACTAAAATTCTGAAGTACTGGGGCTGTTGGATACTCTAAAGACATGTCTCTTTTATTTTTATAGGACCCGTTGTCCCACAGAATAATAGAAAAGCGGAGAAGGGATCGTATGAATAACTGCCTGGCAGATTTGGCACGACTCCTTCCTCCATCTTCCTTGAGGAAAGGGAGAGGAAGGATTGAGAAAACCGAAATCGTAGAATTGGCCATAAAGCATTTACGACATTTGCAATGCCATCCATGCCCATCTGGAGGTGAGGTCATTTAGCTAAGAGCCGTTACATAACTGTAATTAACTTGATGGCGTTTTCATTTTACAGAAAACTGTGAATTCAACTACATTGCAAAAAGTGGGGGGTTGGATGGAGACGCCTGTGACGCAACATCATATCACTCATATTCCTTGGGGTCTGCGATATGCATGAATTTCACGAGCTCTGAACTTTCTTCTGAAGTGAGGACAATGCCACTATCTTCATCAGCATCTTCATCATCACCATCGACTTCTGAAGACCACTTTCGACAAGGATTTCAAGAGTGCTTAAATGAAGTCACCCACTATTTGAAAGAGGAAGAAAGCATTTATCCTGGAGACTCATTTACCGCTCGAGTCCAGAAACACTTGATAATTCATTCCGAAAATATAATTAAAGAACACTTTGTGAGTAATTTTTAGGATCTTTATCAACAAACCTTAACGAATGTCTTTGTACTTGATTACAGGATAGAGAGGGGAGAATGAGACTTTTAAATTCAGCAGCTCCAACGATTATTAAGCAGGAAACAGGGGAAGAAATAAGTGACGCTCCTCCAGCAAAATTCATTCAGGGGATTAACGAAGGACGTTCATCGTTTTCAGGATTTCTTGCCAACGGTCCCTCCTCCTCTTCCTCCTCCTCCTCGTCAGGAAGTGAAAGCCACAACGGTACATTGCTAATATTAGGTAGTAGAAAGAGATTCTAGGTTTATCTGACTTTTTATGTTTTTATATTTCTGGTTTAGAGTCTGGACCAGGTGCCCAGCATGTTAATCGTTTGAACAACACATGCGACAAGGGTACGTCCGCAAGATCGATGAATACATCGAGGAGTGTGTGCAGTCCCTCCTCCTCGTCCTCTTTTAGCAGGTACAACTTATCAACAATTGTCTATTTGACCCTTCAATAATTTGATATGATTCACAGCACGTGCCCATCTTTGATCATTTCTGAGAGTCCAAGCGACGGTCAAGAGAGCAGTGCCACGTCGGGGTCAAATCATCGATACAAATTTAAAAGCAACATCAAACAAAGATTTGTTGCCAACCTTGTTGATCCAACTAGTGGTAATGAGAACGAGGGGAAAGATGAGAATGAAAGTCGAAAAAGCCAAGCTGAGCAGCACATTGTCTCGCATAGCCCCAGACGCGAGAGCTCTGAAAAGAAAGGTCAGGGACCGTGTTCCCCATCCGACCCTACCGACTCCTCCTCATCCGTACGAAGCAGTAATAATGGAAGCAAGGGATCACAGGAATCACTGCTGGGTGATGATAAAGTACCTGCATTTGCTCTGCATGAGAGTGGACTGTTTTATGTCCCTCTAACAATTGATAAATTCACACTTACCTCTCAATCCCCTAAATTGGACGTTTGTGGTAAAGTCCCTCCCCTTCATCCTGTAACAATCAGCGTTTGTTTTCTCCCGAAAGAAGGAAGTCCGAATTCCCTCAGTCCCAACAACAAATTCAACTCTGACACTCTCCTAGTGCCAAATCCCACTCCCAGACGGAACTCAAACCCTCCATGTCCCACACTCAAGAATAGTACCTTGTCCATCACCCCCACTACCAATAGTCAGATACCTTCGCCATCACTTCAGTCTAGTAAACTGCAGCAAATATCCCCAAACTTGTATTCTGCCATTCGTGGATCCTCGATTCCCGTCCCTCTCCGAAATGGGGACTCATCAAGGGCTAGTTCTCCAGAGGATAATATTCCGTCAAATGTGAGGCACAAAGACTCCTCAGACTTTGTTAATCAACCTGGTTGCCATCAAGTATATCCCTACTATCGCTACCATCCAGAACAATGCCATCCGATCATTGGAATCGTTCCCCCTCATCATCCAATTCTTGGGGACGATGAAAATGGTCCCACAGGAGTTGATAGAAAACAAGGTAGAAAGCGAGCTATGACTCTGTCCCCACGTCCTGGATACCACTACCCACAGGAAAATAGTACCTTTCCACAAATTGTTAATGAACCGGCAGCAGCAATGGCACTGAGTCCTCGACATAGGCAGAATGCCATCGATCTCCCCAAGTACAACCATCCTAACCTACAAGAGAGGCTGCTGTATGAAAACTTGTTGAAGATAAATCTATTCCAAGACTCATTTGACAGAAATGTACGACGGATCTATCAGAATGGTGTGGAAGGAGCGTATATGTCCGACAGTCCTGGGACGGTTAAAAAGTTGAAGAGAGGAACCAATTCATAAATGTCTCAAGTGCTCCAGAGGGATAAATCATACTGCAACTGCACTACCTGATCCTTATGTCTTTCTGTTCTTCATTCAAGCAACACAACCTAGTTTTTGAAAACAATGAAATGAGTAGAGTCAATGTGTCGTTATTATTGCCATATAATATAATAAATGAATTATGCACCTCACCAAAAATAAAATATCTTAAAAATGGAAACTTGATTTATACCTTTATTTGAAAACGATATCATTTGAAACTTCCGAGCTACATTATCAAAATCAACGGACATTTGCAACATTGTTCTTTCGTTCGTCATCAAGCATGGTGTTGTATCAAACCCCTCCGGTAATATAAACTTGTCGATTATTGTATTTGAGCGATACTTCTTGGGATAGTGAGTTTTGTAACTCTCTTGTCTGTTTAGTCAAACTTTGAATCTTTGGTTTCACTTGGTCAATCTCGCTGGCAAGCTGCGCCTTCTTCCGCACCAGGTCGTCAGCACAATTTTCTAACTTCTTTGCTAACTTAAGGTTCTGAAGAAGGTTTTCGCACAGTCGAACAATATATCTGTGAGAAAAACAAATAACGATGTATATAAATTCCCCACCTAGTCGATTAGAATCCTTACCGTTTGGACTCTCGCACTAAAAGAAACTGCTTAGTTTTCGTTTCGTTAAACATGGCAATCACTTGATTGGTCAAAGAACGGAATTTTACGATTGTCTCACTACTCAGGGATTCCCTTTCAGACGCAAGCATTACTTCATTGGCGTTCTCATTTTTCATCTCCTCCAATCTTTGCGCTAAGAACCCCTCCAACTGTGGATGTGGAGACATAAGTTTTAATCTTTTGTATTATAACACTAATAGTTCATCTGTTTACCTCGAAGAGTTCGTCGATAAAAAAATTTCTTGTCTCTGGATTTTCTAACAAAGACAATGCTTCCTCTCCTCGTGCAATTCCTCCTTCTATGCCATCCTCCTCTAAAACAATCCCGGAAGTCTCCACATCGGCAATGGAAAAATCTATTTGCTCCATTCCATCTCCAGCTCCATCCCCAGAGGTTACCTCTCCCCAATCAATGTCACCTACATTATTCATAACATTACATAAACAAAATGCACTGGAATAGAGAATCCAAGGCTCACCTGTCTCCAGTTGAATGTCATTTTCTCCAGTGGCACCAAGATCTCCAAAATCTATTTGTCCCACATCAAGGTCTAAACCGTCGGCATCGGCGACCGTATCGTCGACTTCTTCCTCAAAAACAAAGTTAACCGAAGGGGCTTCAATCTTCAGAGGGGCTTCTTTATGTTTATGTTCATATGTTGTAACATTTCCTTTGTCTAAAGGAAAAAAAGCGGGTGTTGACATATTAAAACTATCATGTCACGTGCTTACTTACCAATGACAAGGCGTAGGAGTGAAAGGCACTGATCTTCTTGACTGCTACTCAACGAAATTGTGGATTTCAAAAATCGGACGTAAAAACCTGCAGCATCTTTCAAGTCTTTTGATTTAGTAGTAATTTTATCAAATATTGAAGGCAATTCTTGATCCATTATTTTCACCAATTGATTTCCTACTGCTGCTACTGATGGGGGCTTGTGGTCGGCATTTTTTGCTTCAAAATTATCAAATCGGAGGCTGAGTTGATTACAAGTGCTCGAGAACTTCTCCCGATACTCATGGGCTTGTTTGCGATACGACTGATCCTTCTTCTGGCATTCTTCTTGCATTTGATCCGCCTTAGTAATAAGCCTCTTCATGGCCGGTATTTCATACGTCACATTTCTCGCCAGAATTGAAGCCGCTTCAATCATGAACAAGTTGTCCCTCTGATATGACTTGATGATATCCTGCCAGTCCTTCATTCGCTGCGAACCGTACATTCCAAATATGTTCTTGGTGTCCTTTTCCGTCTCCTTCAGAACTTCCACTATTTTCACACAGTGGAAATAGTTTAGGGCTAAAGGGAAGCAAAAAATTCAATTGAAAACGTAGAGATTTCATCACGTAACTGCTTACGATTGGCGTCCATCAATATTTTGGCAATTTTCGGATGCTCAGGCATGTCTTTGATGGCTCCATTTATTTTCTGTCGTATCGCTGCTATCTGCTCTGGCCATTCTTTGGTACAATGACGACGACTCACCAACTACACAAAAAAATCAACACCCAGACGTCAATCAATGATCAGGCAATCAACAGAGGTTTAATTACTTGGACTTACCCAATCCGCCAACTTATTGGCGTGAATATCAATCGGAATGTTTTGAATGTCCGTCTACTCTTCCAGAAGAACAAAGAAAAAAAAGAAAACATAATTTAGAGGCCACATCAAAAAAAAAGACCAAGACTTTCACCTGATTCATGATGGACGATGGATGACTTCCTCCTTTTCCAACGACGAAGAAGAATATCCCTTACGTCAGGTCGCTAGCTCTTGGTCATCCCTCTCAAGTGGCTCGAGTTGTTGTTGACGTTGGTTTCTCAAGAACAACTTTTCTGATCCTGATGACGACTGACGACGATGGCGATTTTGATCGGGACATATGGAGAATGGGCTAATCAAAACCGGCGCCCTTCCACATGACCATCTGAATTTGTGAGAATCTTCTTGGTTCGACATCCTTTTCAGCTGCTGCAGCGTAAAGATGAGTGCTTGCTTTGCTTCCTACCACCACCACCACCACCACCACCACCACCAACTAAATACCTAACAAAAGAGTCCATACGCAGGTTGTTTCATAAAATTGTTTGTTATTATATTGTTGACCACGATCGTCAAGTCAAGTGAGCAGATTGACCGAGGGTTCTTATCAAAAAGGACAGGAAAAGGTAAGGTAGACTTATCATCATCATTGTCCAGTCAGTCAAGTCAATATAATCATCGTTTACGTCATGATGACTTTATTTATTTTGTTTGATTTTGGTAGGTTGGACTAGGTCGATCGAAGGGGGTCTTTTTTGGCCATGGAATTGTTTGCGACAAGATAAGGTCAGTTTTGTTTAGAGCAAGAGGACAAACAAGTTGAATAGACGTTTGACGTGTGTTTTTTTTTGTTTGTCAGCAGACAAACACTTGACTAGTGTCAATGCAAGAATGGAACAGACGTTCGACAGCGGACAACAACCGAGGAGGACGTTGGGGGGTGTGCAGTCGTCGAAAGGAATGTACGGACATGACGGCGGTGGTCACTGCATCTCGTCATTAGGGAACCCCCCAGGGTTTCCAATGTCGTCGTCGTCGCCACAAAATATGGCGAATTTGAATTTTAACTATCATCAGCCTTATCCGATTCCGATGCGACACAATGAGTCTTTGCCGTCAACGCCGTCTCCTATGTCAGTTGGGGAGAACGTGTCACATGGGCATACAACCCAAACACCTCCAGGGTTTCCACTTTATGATGTTCCTCAAAACCATCATCATCATGGCTATCATTCAAATCCAATGCATTTGTCGCAAAGCGTCCGTTCGTCTCCTCAATTCAACAACAGAGTCGACTCGTTTTCACAATCACAACAACATTTAATGCAAGGACTAGGGGGATTCAATGGAATGGACAACTGTTCGTTGGACATGGGCATGAGAAATCAGGCATTTCATTACGGCAATCCCAATCGTACAGAAGAATATAGAGGAAATGGTGGTGACCACAACAATTTCGTCCATGACCGTTTCCCCGTATCGACGTCGTCTTCGTTGTATTCCCCTCCTGAGTACAGCTCGGCTCGTGAATACAATTTGCAAAGCTATGATAAGGTACAAGAAGAGGGAGTAATTAAGCCATTGATCGACAACATTGTCGGATCAATGATGTGCAACGGTACCTACACACATTTTGGGCCATTGGGAGGGAGTGACGCTTTGTCACATGCCCACTTGTCCGAAGATCAGCTCTACTGCCACATTAATAGAGAAGGAAAAATACAAAACGTCATGGAAGAAAGTAGTGTTAATATACCTATTTCGGTCCCTATGAAAATTGAAAAAGAAATGCCCGAGGGGTCAGGAAAAGTGTCCCCCACGCTAAGAAGCTCTCCAGTCGCTCAGTCCTTCCAGCAGTCCGGCCGACGATCTTCTACTCCAAGTGAGGCAAATGATAGTTCCTCTCGCCCACACACCCCAAATGTAAGAACTTTTTTGTTATTTGTGTTGTTGCAACTTTGAAAACTAAAACTACGTATCTGAATATGTATTCTTGAAACCAATTTTAGAAACCATCGTATTCGGAAATTTTGTCTAAAACTGGAGGCGGCAACGCGGTTGCAGCACCGAATGTTCATCGAAAGCCCACGGTGCAGCCAACTGCAAGTACCACATCAAATAAGAGTCCCATAAGAGAAGTGCTGGCCAATAGTCATCGTAAATCCGATTCATCCTCGACGGGTTTTGTGTCGAGTTCTTCAACAAGTTCCTCCAATTGTCCTTCCTCATCATCCAGCCCTGTTGTAAAGCAAAAGACTCTGTCTCAAACCATCATGGGAAAGCTGTTCACTTCAGCTCCATCCACTGGAAAAGAAAATTCTTTTACTGAGCCAAAACCCAAATCTACATCCCGTTCTTCTAACACCTCTAATTTCGGGAAAAGGAAGAGTGATGTGAAAGCAACATCAGAGACGACAGGGAACATGAAGGAAAAGGCCAAATCAAAGGGAGACAAACCAAACCAAGAAGGCTTAGTAGAGGATTTCGTCTACAGCAATGCAAAAGAAGTGGAGGCAGGATGGAAAACATATTCACGGAATAAGAATGCTAGGAACAATACACAATTTTCTAAGACACAAGTTAATGAACTAAAGCCACTACCTCAGTCACTCTCCAGTTTTTCTGGTACAATGGCGTCTGAAGATTGCAATGGTTCCGCCGCGGAAGGTGGCATTTCTGAAATTGGTCCAGAATCTAGGCGTGATTCCCTAACCGAAAAGAAAAATGGAACTACGTTCGGCGGTACATCTGGGGGCCTGCTGTCTGGAGGATATTCACAAAGGAAGGGAAAGGAAAGAGAAAAACCGAAGAACAGGAAGGAAGGTTTGTAAAACGCCATACTTATTTTGAACAATACCTAATAAAAGTTACCAATACTGACCCTGAACTTGAACACCAAATACTTGAATTTTTAGGAAGAAACTGCACTGTTCGTCGATTGGAGCGAATTCTGTATCTCTGGACTGCTACCATGATCTCTGCACGTAAGAATACAAAATTTTGTATATAAACATTATGGACTGTTACCAGTCCCTTACCACCGGTGACTTTATTTTTAACTTGTGGCTATTTGCTTATTTTTCAGTCGCCTGGTTGTATAAATTGGTCACGGACGTTGTCACTCTTTCCCTTTCTGTTGGTTGCACTCTGTAAGTAATCGTAACATTGACATCATTGTCAAGCATGGTTGAATTTTACAAACTGCATTTCGTTTCGTTTCTGTATTTAGAGTACAAGATATTTCCTCATGGTGGGTAAACAAAGCATTGCCTAACTTGCTCCAACAATATCACACCGTTGAAGACGCCACCCGCCGTAGTTATCGCAAATTAAAGAAGAAAGCGGCATCATGGAAATCGTTTCTGCGTCGGAAAGACAGTAGTGATCGTAACACAACGACGAAGAAAGGCGCGGATGATCTTTTAGCGGCACTAGGGCCTTCAAAAAACATACAAATTTTAAATGCCGATGATACCCTTAAACGTCTTCTCAGTTGTAAGGGACAGGATCCGTATAGGTATGTCTCGAACTATTTGTACTATTACGTGAAGTAAGGTTTATGTACTAAAGATCATGTATTCTCTTCGTTATTGTAGCATCCTAGGCGTACGTAGTGATAGTTCTGATGAAACCGTCAGAAGATATTACAAAAAGCAAGCAGTTTTAGTTCATCCAGATAAAAATCTGCTTATTGGGGCCGAAGAAGCTTTCAAGATACTCGGAAAAGCGTTCGAAATAATCGGAGATCCCATGAAACGGGAGGAATACCATTCTAAATTGTTGGAAGCGCATGCGAAAGAACAAGTATATGGAGAAATAGGAAAATTGTTGGAACAGTTACGTAAGAAGATGGAAATTGCCACAAGTTCTATCAGGTCAGGATGATTGTTCTTTATTCATAGTTACTTTTGTGCGATGATTGATTAACAATGTTATTGGTCTTTATTTCTTGCAGGTGTACCAAATGCAACCAGCGTCATAAGAAAAATAAAACTGATCGTCCTCTTTTCGCTGCCAGATTTTGCGCCCAATGCAATATACATCATGCTGCCAGAGAGGTAAACAAACTTGATTTAATCACACGCAATAATGATTTTTACAATTATGATGTACAATGCTAGGGTGAATTATGGGCTGAAAGTAGAAGTTGGTTGGGTCTGTCATGGAACTACTACACTTGCATGGACAGCCATATTTGGGAAATAAATGAATGGGCGAAATGTCAAAAGAAAAATTTGCACCACATCAAAGCAGATTCGCACGGCGTGATGTACCGACTTGTCGCTGGTGGTGGGAACAATGGCCAACAATCTAATTGTTCTGAAGGTCAGTTTCAGTCAGATCCCGAAGAAGAATGGAACTCGTTGATCAACAACTTGTGCAAGGCAAGTGGAAGTGGAGTACCTGGAAACAAACCCGATCACTTCTATCAACAAGGAACTGGGAACAACAGTAATTATTACAACGGTAATGCAAGCACCTCTAATTGCAATGGAGCTACGGCAGGGAAGCAGCGGAAGAAGGGAAAGCGAAAGTAAACTGAGAAAGCAAGCAAGCATAACCGAAAAATC
>JAQIWU010003215.1:0-10035 GCA_034696445.1 Isotomiella minor
CCACTTGTTGAAGGAACAGTTGCAACCTGTTCAAGACAGAGTGACGTCTTTGACGACACAAACGAATGGATATGAAAAGATGGATCACATTTCCGGAGGACCAACGCATTTCATTGCCACGTCCCTTCAAGAACTTGATAGTATTGAAGACAATCAATTGGCAAACTTAGATTTAAAGGCAAGTCTCGCGTACTTTGTACTTTTTTGGAAGTCCATTAATCGTTGGAATAACAGGTACAAAGCATTCTTGGGGAGGAGGCAGCATTGGCCATTGGACTTGGTAACAGCGTCATGAAGCTTTTTGACCGATCCTCTTTTGTCCTTGAGGCATGTCATCATCCATCCCTCATAGATGAAGGTATTGAGATATTCCCTGTGGATGGAGATGGGGACCAAATTGATGATGGTGCTGAAGAAGAAGAGGAAAAATTTAAAGAGTATTTTGCCAAGTATCCTCTTCCTCAAATCCTTCCAATATTGTTAGAGCTGGCCAAAAAATTACGACTTAAAGAGGACGCTGTGAACAAAGTAAGATCCAATGAAACTGGCTTTTGTCTTTAATCAATCCTTATGATTCTCCAGATAGAAGACATTAAAAATGACCTGGGCATCCATGAGATTGACGCTTATATGGAGGCTTCCACCGAAGAACTGATAATGACCCATAGTATAGAATTAGGATCTGCTATAGACTTACTGGAGTGGCGAAGTACAGAAGTTGAGGAATTTACTGAAGAGCATGAAACGGAGGTAGGAAAAAATACATCAATTTTTTGCATTTAAATCTTCTTTGTTTTGTTTTTCAGTTGAGATTAGTGTTACCACTGCATACCCACCTAATGACGAGGGTGTCCACTTTACAAGAAAATCTACTTAACTATGTAAGACATTACTGAAAATTGTTAAGGCCTAATTAAATTGTCATTCTCATTTAAAGGCAACGAACAAAAGAAGAGCTTACTTGGACCTGAGATCAACTTTGCAAGAGGATATAAGAAAGTTAAAAGTTCGGATACAAAACCTAAGATACAAATATGCCAAAATTTCTCCCTCCTAAAAAGTATTTTCTCAACCCAAAGTCAAAAAGCATAGTGTGGATATTTAATATTTTATTTTTTAAACCAAGATAAGATAATTGTAAAAGAAAGCTCTGGTCTCTGTCATCATTACTCTAGTCAGTAATTTGATGCCAAGAATATTTTTCACGTAACAGAAGGTGGCTAGTACCTAATATTTGTGCCATGATAGATGCTCGATTACTCACTACTGTGACCTTGTGACTCTAAACTCTTGTTAAATTTTTATCTTGTCTTGTCATTATCTTTTATTTTTAACCCTTTGGTCTCTTCTAGACGTTCATGGATTACTTTTTCTTATCTTTACGAAAGCAAATGATTGTGACTCTTATTAAACTTCAAGAAGATGTATTTTTATAAAATCCTCTGCGTGTCAAAAAAACATTTATTCAACGTAGCGTTTTGTAGAGAGATGGTATTTTTACACGCCACATCAAAACATCAGTCTTTAAATAATAAATTTATAATAAAACAATTACGTATGAAAGCAAATTAAGGAAATGTACACACAATACAAACATCAACTCACATTTCACAAAAGATGAAAATTAGAAAAGCATGAATGAAGGATATCGAGTGCTCTTTTATGCCAGGCAGATCGAAGAATAGAGTTAGCAGCAGCAGCAGCTCCGTTAAAAATACTTCAACATTACATGACTGATACACTTAATTTAATTACATCATTTCATGAGTGACAGTGAGCACATTGACAATTACAGGAAGAATAAAAATATCTCGAGATTTACTGATTTACATATTCATTCACTTTTTTGAAAAATACCTACATAACAATCTGACCTATTCAAAAGGAGAGCTTATTATCTTATCATCATCATCAGATAGGTTCATTTCATATTTCTTGAGATGGCTCGTTTTCTTTTTTCACAATCATTTTCAATTCCGAAGGGCGAAGGCGAGAGACACTGACTGCAATGCAACGGAAAACACACAACTACTACAACACTATTTAACATAACAAAGGTAACTGAAAAGAAGATATACGATACGGTATAATTGTCGTATAGTAAAGAACAAGACAATCGAGGTTTACAATTTTTTGTGGATTCGAAAATCCATACGTATTAACATTAACACACTTTTTCTCGAACACTTCAATATTTTGTAGGTATAATAATCACGGGAATCACGACGACTTATCGCACTTAAATTATGATGATGAATACGCGGAAAAAGCAGTAGCAGACAGAGTTTCTTTCGTTTAAGGACTATTATCTCGTTTGGAAGTTGTTGACGATGATGAATTTTGATGATAAAGTACTTGCTGCTGCTGCTGATTTTTCCCATCATTGTTGCTAATAATTGTGTTTTGATTCAGTTGGTCATTTTCATATTCGACAAAATCGTCAAATACACTTGGCCATGCTTCAGAGTCGTCGTAATTACTCAAGTCCTCAGAAACCTGGAAAATCACAAAACTTTTGTAACGCAATTTTAAATAGATTTAGTAACTTACAGTATCGACAAAGTTGAGAAACATGTTCCAGGTATCCCCTGGGACGCCTTTCATAACGTGAGGTTGGGCTTCCAAATACTTGATCCATCGGTCTAGCAGGGGTGGTTCCCTAAGTGAGAATACGACTCTCCACAAACTCACGGCCATGTCCAGTGGAAGGACTCGCTGACCAATCTCTTTGTCAAGGCCAAATTTAAATGAGAATCTGAAACAAGAGAATAGATAAGCACAGTTTTATCGTATGTTTCTTTCCTTACCTGTACAGATCTTTGAACTTTGTGGGATCCGCCATCACGTCCACAAGGATGTCAGGGAGTCGGGCCTGAACACCGGGAAGAGTATCTGTTTTAAGTTCTTTCATCCCTTGAAAAAACTCTCCTTTACTAAATCTACACATCTGTTCCGCATTGAACTTCCATGCGAGGAGGAGCATTTTAAAGTCTTCTGGTTTCACATCGAGATCTCTGCACAGCCGGTCAATCCCATCTGCGGTTATGGCTTCTTCCAAGGGATCCTTGTAATGCTCGTATAAGGCCGCGATTTTGGACTCTGAGTAGTTATTGTTGTCCCTACAAATACAAAAGTTAGTCAATAATGCCTTCCATCAAGTTTGTTCTTTGTTATCTTACTTGATGGCAGATGAAGAGGTGGAGTGCTTGTTTTTCTCCGTGGTGGATCCAGTTCGACCAAGTGGAGGAATCCGTGAGTAAAAAGTCTTCTTTTCTCCCTTCAAACTGATGGAGGCAGATGAAGACTCTGAAATGACCTTGTGTCCAGACGAAGCCCCTCCAGGGGTCCCACCACCATCCCTCATCCCAATCCCCCCACCACCTACGGCGCTCCCACACTCGGCTACTTCTACAAAAAAGAAACAAGAAAGTCATTTAATTAATTAATTAGTCTAATTAATTAGTGATTAGTGAAACCTTACCAGGAACTGTGTTGTGGCTACTTTGTGACCCTCTCTGTTGGAGTTTGTGTTCAGACTGATGATCATTGGATGAACTTTCGCAGGACACGCAGCTGCCCATTGAGGTCCCACACCGCCCACCAGCGTTGTCACAAAAACTTTGTCGATTTTGGCGTTAATTTTCTGTATCTTGACCTTGACTGACCACACCACCTACCACTACTGCTCCAGGACAATCAGTTACAAAGTGTCCACACCCTCTGAACGAAGACGACGACTGGACGAGAGGAGATGATGACGGCTTGCCATCTCACAAATTAAATCTCTTTAAACAAGCGACCTCCTCCCTTTTTTGACCTTTTCCCCTGAGGGAAACAATCCACATCCACACAAATATCGAAGGTCACGTCACACGTCAAAAACACACAAAAATATAAAAGACTCAAGACATTCTTTGTTCTTTGTGTGAGAGCCAGGGAATAAGATTACTTTGCTGGCACAAAGGATTTAGAAGTGGTGCAGCTGCAGCTGTGTATCTAGCAGTGTTTCGTTCGTTCACAAGCAAAGCCCAAAAGGATTCGACTCGACTCCGTATCCCCATCCGTAGTATTTTTTTTACACTTTGCTCTACACTTGATATTACATCATATCATGGACTATGGACACAAAAGCAGGGAGCGATGATATACATTGTACAGTACAAATATAGCGATGAAGAAGCTGGGTTTTTACTTGCCCACTTGCCTTGCCTTTGCCATTGCTTGATGGGCGGAGTTTGCTTGTGGCATCTTCTTCTTTGAAGTCTTTTTTTTGCATTTCCAGGAAGGAGTTTTCCAGTCTCTTCTTGAGGTCTTTAAAAAATGCTTGAGGCAGATTAGGTTGAAGGGTGATTGGTGAAAGAAAGGGTTCGATTCTGAATCAGAAAGAAGAGGAATGCATGTAATTTTTTTACGTTCAAACCAACAAAGTATCGAGCTTTTTCATATGAATTCATTCATTCATTCATGGAACTATCATCAATTAGCACGTAATTAGCAAAAACTTAGTTCGTTCCGACTATTATGAGGCGACTTTACGTAAGATTGACGTGTAGAAGAGTTCCTACAGTCCCACTGTGCCCCATATATGTAAATGACCATTTATGAAAAACTAACCTAACCCTAACCTCTGTCCTTATAGGGTCAGACATATATCCATTATATCTACCTGATAATTGCAAATTAGGTACATTTAATTCACATATATACGACCACAAATCATTGGACCGTATTGATGCATGTGTGTGACTGAAGTGGTATGGAAGGTAAACCGGTACGGATGGATCGAGAGGTTCTCATTTAGCAGAAAAAAAAGATACATGGTTCGTTTGGTACCTGTCCTGCCCACCTTAAAGATCATTTCATAATACATTATGGTGTGCATTGTGCATGCATGTGCACAAGATTCGCTAGAAAAACATCTTTGATACAGAGTCAAGAAGAAGAAGAAGTTGGTTGTTGAACTTGAAATCTTGTTTGAAAATCAGGTGTAAAAGAAAACTCTATAGTTGACCACGAAAAGACGAAGAGTACCTGATTTTTAATACACAATGTCACCTCACCAGTGTCTTCTGACCTCCCCCTCCTCATCATCAGACATTCCTCCAAAAGGGGGATCCGAGGAGGATGATAACAACGAGGATGGACTAACAAAAGTCATGGAAGAAGACAAGAAGTTGACAAGTGCCACATTTTGGGGCAAAGTGATATTAAGCATTCTAGTGTCCACCTTCTTCTGGGGAGCCACCCTCCCCATCCTCATCTTGATCCTAGTCCCATTAAGATTCCTAATCCAGACTTGTCTCAATCTTCTGTACGGCAAGGGTCGGTACACCCTTGCGAAGGGTGTGGACGCCGTGTTTGCCCACGATCGAACTCCGGGGACGTCGTCAGCCCCGCACATGCTTCTCGTCTTTGAAGGGGAAGCTCCAAAGCTCTCATTTGTCCAGAATCGTTTCCTCCACCAAGCTTTCAACTACCAAGAAGGGGGTCATCGCATCTATGCAGAGAGACTCAAGAAGAGGTTCATTTCCTCCAAGTGGGGCTGGCCAGTTTGGGAAGATATGGAAGCCAGCTTTGACATTGAAAACCATGTCACTCAACTGGACTTTCCCATGACGGAAGGCGACTTACTGGACATTTTAGGGAAATTCTTGCAAGAAAAGGAGGTAAGCTTTAGAACGTATTTAGGTATGCAAAAATGTACACTTCTATTGTTTTA
The DNA here is from genome assembly GCA_034696445.1 of Isotomiella minor. NCBI lineage: Eukaryota > Metazoa > Arthropoda > Collembola > Entomobryomorpha > Isotomidae > Isotomiella > Isotomiella minor. The sequence continues at coordinate 5,720 of JAQIWU010003215.1, forward strand.
GGTGAAGCAAGATGCCCCACAATGGGAGTTTATCCTGATCCCCAACTACATCCCTTCAGCTTCAATAGACTCTTCACCCAAGAAAAACTACTATGCTTGCGTTGCAAGGGTTCATCATGCTTATGGAGACGGAGCTTCATTCCTCCTCCTTGTGGATACCGCACTGGGGGACAAGCCTATCTCGTGGACTATCAATCCTTTAGAGTCCCAAAATTCACCTAGGTCTTCTAAGTTCCAGCATTGGCTCCACTATGCTAGGTCATACGTTATGGGACCATTGCCATTCCTACAGACCATTCTGACTTCAGCCATTGACTCCTCGCCATTCATAATCCGGGGAGGTTATTCAGGGAGTAAGGTTGTGAGTTACACTTCACAAATGGACCTACGATTCTTCAAAGAACTTGCGAGGTCTTCGGGGACCAGCTTTTCGTCCATCGTTCTATCAGCAATGTCCAGTTCCTTAAGAAAATTGCAGACTAGAAGAAAGATGAAGAAGGACTCCCAGGATTCTCTGAACGTTGGAGTTGTAGCTGCCATACTCCCCTACACATCAAGGAGATTTCAAAACTCTTTTTCCATCTTTTATACAAAGTGTGCATTTAGGTAAGACAAGATGATGTTTCCAATACTAGTGGAGCCATTTTAACTCTTTTACTTTTACAGAGATGCTAATCCTACGACAAGACTAAGAAAGACACATGCACTTTTACGCCAAGTCAGTCAGGGGACCGACCCTCTTTTCAACTTCTTCATGATGCGCTTCACCGGACTCCTTCCTCGCTTGGTTCAAGAGCTCCTAATGTGTCAAGCCGGGACTCCAGCTCTATGGTCAAACATCCCTGGACCCTCAAAGCCAATCTCCATGTTCGGAGGTCAGGTAGTTGATTTGGCAGGATGGCTACCCATTGTAAACACCTACGGCCTCGGAATGACTTCGATTAGCAACTGTGGACAAGTTCGATTTTGTCTGACTGTCGACTCGGCCCTCATCCCAACGAGGAAGGAGCTACAAATCTTGGTCAGAGAGATGGAGGTCGAGTTGACAGCCTTGGGGAAGGAGTTCCAAGTAAAGACTCCTCTACTTACAAAGCAGGATTCTCATCCTACCCCCCTCTACAAAATCAAGCATAATAATAGGATCATCTCCACTCCATACTTTACTGAAGAGAGAACGGTTGCCTAAAAGAAAAAGTCTCAATGATTGTGTGCCAAGACTTATGTTTTTGTTATCGAATGTCGTTTATTATATTTTCATGACGTTTTGCTCAATAAAATTTACTTAATAAAATCAATTGGTTTAAAATTGTCCAAACAATTCAGAATCAAGAGGTCTTTAGTGGGTTCCATTCACGCCGTTCTGTTTGGTCTCGGTGGTCACTTCCACTTCCCCCTTGTAGCCATTGGGATTCATGGTCTGCCAACGCCAAAAGTCCTCACCTACAAAAACAAAAGATGTCAGATTAGGCCATAAAAAACCAAATTGGGTAAAGCCATATAAAAACACTACTACAATAAGCAGAGAGAAGCGATAATCTTTAAGTAAATTACACATTTGCTGTAGCGAGTACTGCGCAGCCCATCCCAGGTCGTTGAGGGCAAGGTGAGGATTCCCATACATCCTCACAATGTCCCCTTCCCGCCTCCCCTCAAGCACGTAGGGAACGTCTTTACCAGACACGGAGCGAAAGGCGTGGATTAAGTCGAGAACAGAGGCTGGGCGTCCTGTTCCCAAGTTGTAGACCTTAAAAGTCAAAGTTTTGACGAGTCAGAAAAGTTGTTGAAGCAATAAAATAAACATGCGTGTGAATATAGGCTTTGAGTTTGAGTCATGAATAATGTCCTTGGTGTCAATAAACTACAAAAGGCATTATAAAGGTGGACCGGACAACACGTAAATTGCTGCGAGAGAGCACTACTTTATAGCAGACATTGGACATTTGCTACCGGAAGAGGATTATCTTACACATTGTTGGGAGGTTATACTTGGGGACCCAATCTAACTCTTTGAGTGCCCTTGCTGAGTCACAAATGAGGGTGCCAACGTCCCCAAAACGACGTTCTCCTTGCTTTATTGCCACCTTTGTACCTGTCGCACCTTCAAATGCGGTCACAAGTTCCAACACTGATATCCCACGACCAATACCTAATCAATTTTTAATATGCACCAAACACTGCTCCTCTATGCATAGGGATTTTATATTGAAAGCTTTACCAATGTTGTAAACCTGAGATGCAGTCATTGGGGTTGTGATGATATGAAACAGTTTGAATTATTATGAGACAATTTATGGTTTATTCTGTCACTACCTTAAATTGCAGGTTCGGGCTCGTCTCCAACTTCTTCAGGGCTGCCACATGACCTGAGGCCAGGTCCATTATATGGATGTAGTCTCGAACCCCTGTTCCATCCGGAGTGTCGTAGTCACTCCCAAAAATAGTGACGTGGGGTCTTTTCCCCAAAGCCACTGCTGAAATGAAAGGCATGACGTTGTGGATTTCCTTCGTGGGGTCTTCGCCAATCAACCTTGAATCAAAAGAGGACATGATAAAGTTCACACATTTCAGTCAATCGTCCCAATCTTTACCCAGAAGGATGAGCACCCACGGGGTTGAAATAGCGAAGGGCAATTATGTTCCATATCTGAAAGAAAAGAGACACTTTTATGGTCAAAGTTCAAACTCTTCTATGGGCGTCTTTCTTACCGGATTGGACTTGGAAAGATCCTTCAACATCTCTTCAATAAAATACTTGGTCCTCCCATAGACATTCGTCACATTCCCAGTAGGATGATCCTCTTCAATGGGCAACTTCTCTGGATCCCCGTACACACAGCAGGAGCTGGAAAAGACCAGATTGGTACATCCAGACGCCTGCATGGCTTCCAACAAATTGATGGTCCCAATCAGATTGTTCTTGTAGTACTGAAGTGGCAACTGCATGGACTCCCCAACAGCTTTAAGAGCTGCAAAATGAATGACGCAGTCAATCTTGTGCTGCTGGAATATCTTGAGAATCCTCTCGCCATCCAAAAGGTCGGCTTTGTAGAAAGTCAGGGACTTTCCGGTTATCTTCTCCACACGCTTCAGGGCAGGAGCATGGCCGTCCGCAGTCTCCACACTTGAATCAATTAAATCGTCTTAGATTTTACACCAAGAAAGGATTTATGTCATTACCAATTCGTAAAGTTATCCACTGCAATGACTTCATATCCTGCGTTCAAGAGTTCCACACAGCAATGGCTCCCAATGTACCCCGCACCTGTGGAACAAAATCCTTCTACAATTTCCTCCCTACTAAAATTAAGACTTTTAAGTTACCTCCGGTCACAAAGACAGTTTTTCCTGACATTGTCTCAAAATCAACTGAAATCCTGCTGTCCAGATGTGTAACAAGAAGAGATGCAAATAAATGTGTAACGTGTCCAAATCCTGCTAAAACCGAATTGCATATAAAAGCTTTACAAAACTGGTGTATGAATGAATAGATACCTCACCGCAGCAGGTATATTTTTTGCACAGCAGATCCTACAAATCCTCCTGTCCTGATCTCCTATTCTTCTTTAGCACATGTGTGCATGTGTCAGTCAAATCAAAAATAATGTTTGCTATAAAATGACAAATTGCTATTGTGTTCTGTTATTCAATTCCCCGATTCTCACACACAATCACCACTCACTGCTACTACAAAAGCATGACTGAATGAGTATTGAATTGTGATTAAGTTGTGCTGGCTTTATAAAAGTGGAAAACTTTACTTTGGTACAGAAATTACTAAGTAAAAGCTAAGCTATCAAGCTATGCTCTTTTAGCGTTTAATGGTATTGTTGTAACGGAACATGACTGACACGGGCAAACAACATCCACAGTTAGAAATTATTATGTTCTTGTACTAACTAAACTACACAAGAGAATGCATAACTAACTAACTCATGGAGGAGATAGAGCAGCTAGCAATATGATGAAATACTTTGTACAAAGTTAAAACTTGATTCTCTCCTCGTGTCCCTATACTTTCTTTAGCAAATTGTAAAGTAATTTCGGTGATGGTGGCCTTTTTCTAATGATAGTAAATGAATCCTATATTAACTAAGTTGTTCTGTCCAGATTGGATGCACTGAAACATTCTAAAAAGATGTATGGGGCACTGTGAGACTTGCATATTTTTTTGACATTTTTACGTTTATTTTTATGTAATTCATTAACACATTTAGAACTTTTGAACACATTTTGACATTAGGTTGGTTGAGTTGAGTGGGTTGAGTGGGTCACATCATCGTTAATTTTTTGAAAGATAACGATAACATCCCTAAAGC
>JAQIWU010003216.1:0-10034 GCA_034696445.1 Isotomiella minor
ATACAAATAAATACATGAAAAATAAATGAATACAACGATTCAAAAGCTTTTAATTTTTGAATGTCGCAAAATTAGTTTTACGACGTTCAAAGTCTTGAGCAAGCAATATTGAATATAGTTTTTCTTTTGGCAAAATACTCAGCCTTGAATTATGCTTATTACTTCATGCTCTTGTCCAAAATGTCATCGAAAAGTGAGCCAAGCTGTCACACGCGTCCACGTCAAATGTCATGTCATATCAACAACCGTATATAAAATTACCCATTATTATTAATTTCCTCAAAAAAGACTTTGGGTTCCAATTCCAATCCATCTGGCTGTACTAAATTTGCCTTTTAAAAAGAAGATGGACATTCAAGGACAAGGACAAAAGGACGTCTCAATTTACACAGCTCCAAATAGATAAATATAAAAGTAAAAAATAATAAAAGTTTCCACTCTTTTTATGAACGTGGTGTGATTTATTCAACTACGTATACACTCACACGACGAGGTGAAAGCGCGGCATTACATTACATCCCCATTACTTGGCTTTTTATCACGTCACATTTTACATTTTAACAAGAACATTTTGATGATTATTGCGCTAATAGGCCGGTTTTTTTTGGTTTATTTTTATTTCATAGGCTTGAGTTGATTTGAGTCGTCGGCTTTTAAAAGGTTTGGTGGGTTTCATTTCATTATACTGTATGGACGTGACATGAGGGCAGTTGAGACCTGTCACACAACAACCCTCTCCGTCACTCACCTTTTGTGGTTGATCCACCACTCGCCTTTTTTATACCCCTTTGACATCTTGACAGGTCCCCCTTTATATCCTCAAAAGATTCGGCTTAAAGTAGGTATTTATTATTTGCCATGCCAGAGCAACTAAAAAGATTCCATCAAGAAGAGAAGAGACGCGACGTAGTAAATGACATGACGTGACATGACATCTCATCTCATCTCGTCATTTTCATTTCACTTCATCTCATCCAATCCAATCAATCCAACCATGAAAGACGAAAACAGAAAGATCTTCTTCATTCTTCCTTAAAAAGATGGTGATGTAATGCGATGCGATGATGCGCAATGAAGTGCGGTTAATTTTTGGATTGAAAACCATTCAAAAAATTAAATCTAGGTCTGGGCTGATTATGGCTTGGTCTGGTGTCTTTTCAAAGTCACTTCTGTCGTCGTCACCACTAATGTCTGTTCAACTTTCTCTATAACTTTTAAAAATTGTATGACTGAAGCTGAAGGATTCAAGGTATCCTTCTACCTTGTCTGTGGACTGGACAAGGATATATTTTTGATGATTGCTATTACGAAACCGTTTATATGTAGCTGTTATAGGTCTCTGATTTATTCGCTCAATAATGTTGCTATTGGTAGTTTGTTTTATGATGCTTATTTTGTTTTACTGCTGCAGTGCGGTACAAAATACAGGGTGGTGGCATGATGTGATGATGATGGTAGTGGTGAGCCTAATAAAAAGAAGGCTTTTAGTGGTGATGCCATAAAGGAACGGAAATGGGAGCAATAAACTTTTTATACCCCTTCTTCTAGCCCCTTATCTAGGCTTCCTCAGGGCTCCATCCACGAATGTTTGTTACCGAACCAACCTGCGCATTTTCTTTTAGAACAAGGCTAATTTCTATCATCAAAAAACTGTGCTAAAATTCTTCAGATCTCCTCGTCCAGAGAAACAAAGTGTGAAGTAGTGAACTTTTCTCCTATCAGAATTCAATACTCTAAAGACTTTATTTCAACGCCGAAGAAGAAGAAGTCAAATGAAAGCGTGTAACCCGCATTATATAATAATTCTTTATGACAGTAAGCCTTTCACCTTCTCTCTTCACTGGAGAGCAGACTCACTGGATTGATTATAAATTTTTGATCCCATCATCATTCAATTCCTACCTGAACCTTCCCTTCATTCAATGGAATTAACAACACAACACTATAACGGTTTTATTGGAGGTTGCCGAACCGAAAAAAAGCGGAGAGAAAGAAAGATTGATGGAAGGATGAATGAATGAAGCGGTCAAATAAATAAACGGATGATGGATGGATGGATGGATGGTGATTAAAGGAATTAAAGTGTCATCACCTTTTACGTCAAATTTAAAGAGAGCCGAAATAAAAATCGGCCTTTATTGAGCTTGATTACAGTTGGTTTGTTGGGTGCAATAAATCACGGTATTTTATATTAGTCATATAAGTCTGAAGGTGGTACATATGACTTGACTTGCTAAGGCGATAATAATAAAATGGATTGGTGGGGATTATGATACTGCTGTAAAAATCCTACTAATCAATCCTCCTCTTCCGAATATGAATCGATGATGAATGCATGTGGATTAAAAGTTTATGGCACTTTTATTGTGGTTAAATAAATAAATATCAACATAAATGTAAATGATTATATAAGTTCCTGCCAAGTCGTTTATTAGCTGGATTTGCAAAAGGATTTTTCGGAAGTTGATTGATGAACTGTGTCAAAAGAATTTGAATTGAATTGAATTGAATTGAGGGCATTTCTTTTATTGTACAGTCAACGCCCTTGAGTCCATTCTCGATGTTATGTGCGTCAGTCAGGGCTTAATTAGCGGTGGACTTTTGATAGAGATTTACATGATGGATGAAGAATTGTTCCACAAAAAAGACCCGGGCCTGACTTTGACTTTGACTTGATGATGGAATGATCATAAGACAAGGGGTAAAAGCTCTAATAAAAGGGATAATTTACTTTTATTGATTGTTTTTATGTTTTTATTCCACACATTAGCATTTCAGAGAGCGAGAAAGTATAGTTTATCACCTACCTGCATATGAAGGACTCTCAAAGCATTTCCATTTTTACAACCAACTTTATAGCTCTGTCTATCCATCCGGCTATCATCATCTCATCTCCAAAAAACTGTCCATCAAGCTTAAAAAATTGTTGTGTTGTGTAATAAATGTTTTTTTGTAAAGCCAAAAGCCGATTTATTATACAACCCTTTCCCTTCTTCCCACCCTGCTATAAACTTTGAAGCTTTTGGAATGTATGTATCTCACCCTGCCCCTGCAATAGTGCTTTATAATTTATTTTACCACACGTCTCAATTATTCTGCGTGTCAAAGTAACTTTCCTTTAAAAAAATATTCTCATCATCAACATCACAATGAGCAGGAAGTTGGTTTTATTATGTAGATACTTTTACAAAGTCGTGGACGGGTCGGTCATTGTCATTATGCACAATTCCTGTATTAATAAATTAAAATTGCAAATAAACGGCCTAGGATAATTTATAAACTTAAGTTTGTAAGAAAAGAATGAGGCTCAGCTCGGTTTATTTATGAGCCGAAAGTACTTTTAATATACCGACGTTCACAACAATTAAACATGTTATGTTATGTGTGCTATATTTGCATCATAAAGACATTCATTCTGTGAGATGTTTTAGATGACAATGAATGGAGCTTTTTTAACTGTTTTACACATGCAGCCGTGCAGGAGGTTTATGTAGTTGTAGTTGTCATTCATTCATCATCATTCATTAAAGATTTGCATTTGAATCGAGATCTTATAAAAGCAAAGTGCGCAGAATAAGTGTAGAATGGAGATGAGGTAAAATTAAAAATTTGATTGTTTGATGTTTGACTTGAGCAGCATAATTTCATTTGTAGGGAATTTAAATTTAAGGCAGTTCCCACTGCATTGCCAAACAAAAGCAAATGTGCAAAAAAGAAAAAATGTTGATAGAGTCTATAAAAAATAGACGACCAATTAAGCACAGATAAAGAAAAGTTGACAGATTTTAAGGCCCAACAAAAGAAGTACATAAATTCTTGTCATTTTGCCTACCCCTTTGTCATATAATGCGGTTTTTTTTGCAAAAAAAACCATGCTGTGCTTCATACATTGCTAACACACCCCAATCCAATCCGTCACCAATTAAATTAAAATTATAAGAAAAAAGGTTGACCTGCCCTGTCCTCTGTCTGTGTCCTCCTGTCACGTCGTTAAGGAAGGAGAGAAGGTAAAAAAATGAGCTGTAAATTATCCTCGTTTATGACTCTTCTTGACTGTGTGACTGGGTGAAGTGAAATTTTCCGCAAAAATTAGCAATCATTTGCACCTAATCTGGTTACATTATGGGTACCACCATTTACCACCTGTAGTAACGCCTCGTTTTACATCCTAAACGTCTTGTCATTACCATTCTTCTCTTATCTTTACGATGCGTGGTTGGAAAGGGTTGAAAAAAATGAAGTCAGAAATTGAAATTGTCACAAGACAAGAGTGAATGCCGATAAGTTTTTGAACCGTAAAGTTTAATAAAAGTTTAGATGTATGAGTTTTCCGCATAGTTTCAAATAGTTCAGTGCAAAAAATCCTGATTTAAGGTATTAAACGTTTACTTCTATTTCTTTTTATACATTTTATGGGAAAAGTGGATAAAAATTAAGGTGGATTTTAGCAGGGCCGGGTGGGTTTTGTTTTGTTGGCGAGTCAGTTCAGTTTCTTGTTGGCTTGCTTATCTTTTTTACGCGTTGGTTCTGCTGTTTATTACAGACATATTTTATGGCTTTATTACCTGTAATAAATAATCTCTCTCTCCCCACTTAACTTATACAGTCTGTTACGTACTTAGTTAGTCCGTTCCTTAGTTCTTTCCCTGGCTGTATAGTAATCAAATGAATTTACTGCCTTCTCCTTCTTTCTAATTCTCTTCACAAACAAAAACGGCCGCTTTGTTTTATCACTCACTCACTCACTCACATCTTTTTATACTGCTATCAAATCAACATATTTTATTACCTCAACTCAACTCTTGATAAGCAAGTATATATGATTTTGCACAAAAATGTTTAATGACTCACGATAGGATAAAACCAAGGCATTTATTGCATTTTATTTCATTTATTTATTTACCCCTGCTATCTTCTTTTAAGTGCATGGATGGATGTGTGTGTGTGTGTGGTACGTCAATAAAGTACCTTTGGCTTGGCATATGACGTGACAAAAGGAGTTGTGAGTGTTGGTAACAAAACAACAGGATGAGACGGATATTATAACTTGAGAGGTAGCGTAATTTATTTGTTTTTTTTGCGCATAGAAGAGTCCATATTGTTGCAATTGTTGGTAATGAGAATGTTACGTTTAATGAGCTGCTTCTTTTCTTAACAGCGAGGAGACAAGAGAGCCCATTTTTATATCATTTTTATTAGAAAAAAGACATGTCATGTCAGGCCATCAATTTAGTCTCTAATCTCAAAAGATGTGCATAAAGATATTGTTGTTGTTACCTGGTCTCATTTATATCCTTCATTTTCCAAATTAATTAGTGAATAGCATGCAGCATTTGGCAAGTACTCACTTGTTAACAGAACAAAGGAGTTAGTTACATTTTTTAATCCATCGTCTAGAAGCCAAACTGATAATTATATGAAGCATTATTATCAGGTAATAATTATAAGATAGGATAGTGGTGGTAAACACATATTTTCTCATATCATATCTAAAAATTATTACTTTTTGGGGTATTAACTTAAACTTTACAACTCACTTTTTTGAATGTCTGTAAAAATATTTTATTTTTCTTTTAAACCGGAAACAATAAGCGGAGGTTCAAAAGTTAAAGAAGCTGCTTGTTTTTTACGACCGCCCAATTTAATGTAGCAAAAAATATGGAAGTCATAGACAAAGAGACAGACTAACCTAAATCAACGTTTTAATTCCCGCTAATTAATTAAGAAAATAATGTCCCAAAAAAATGCTAAACTTTGAAGACGAAAAGATGATTTTAAGCAGGAGATGCTAATTTTAAACAGTTCATTCCTACACCGACGGTTGATGAGACCACCAAAGTCACAAAAGCAATGTTTTTGAAAGGTTGCACAGTTCGCCTTTTTTGACAGGTATAAAACTGCAGTGTTTTAATGTAATTCTTTATGTTTTTGATAATACAATTCCTTCCAACCACGCCATGCATATTTCATAGTTTAAAAAATGCAATGAAAAGCCCTCACTCTTCATCCATCCATTCATTCCTCCGCATGGTATAAATTATCTTTTTTAGATTAGCAAAAGTAATCAATTCTGTCTCTCTGTCTTATCCTTAAGAAAGATGAGAGATCGAGAGAGATGAAATGAAATGATAGATGTTCTAATTATGAAAGAAATGAATGATCGAGGAGAGTCTTGTCTTAGCCTGCAATTTGCAGTTGGTCAGTTTCGCATGCACTTTATATCTGTTCTCAACAACCTTGTCTTGTCGGGTCGGTCCTCTTTATGAATATAAATTATTGGCCACTACCTACATTAGATTACAAGATGATAAAAAATCAAGACACAGACTTAACATTGAAAACGAGATGAGAGAGAAATGAAAATTGCAATTGTCTACTTTTCTATAAAGAAAAGAAGTAGGTATACCACTTTTTCTTGGAAACGGACCTGACTTTTATCTAAAGTAATTTGCATTCAATCCATGTTTCCCTTTCAAACTTTCAAAGTTAACACAATCCTGCAAACAATCAATTCAATGAACACTTTATAGTTTTATTAATTATCACAGCCGTGTTACTTTTGAATTATGCCTTGTATTGCATTATTCTCATTCCATCAAATTACAAAACTTTACATCGTCATGACAATCATTCTTTGTGGCAACCACCTACGTCCTTTTATGAATATTTATGTCTTTTGTTACCTTATTTTTTATTGGAGAATTCATCGCGTATATTTTTCATTTTGTGGTTTATGATTATTACACCTAATTTACAGTCTAATTAACTCCTGTCCATCCGTCTAGCAACGCAACTTGAGACACTAAGAAGCAAGACTAAAACGAAAGGAAATCGTGAAATGAAATGATTAAGACAGACAAGAGTTAGCTAGCTGACATGAATATTTTGTCTTCTTAACTAACCAAATATCTCACCTGCTAAGAAATTACTATTATTTTCGCTTCTAGCTAATAATTTAACAGCCGCAATAACTCAGAAGAGAGAGGAGGGGAGTGATGATTAAAGAAGGTGATATGCATAATAGCTTATGCTTCAACACAACAACAACAGCTCAATAACAATATTTTTTATATCTTTTTTTTTCCTCTTTTGCAATTTTGATTTTATTTTATATTTTATCTGTCAAGTCAACTGTCTTGCCTTTAATTGTTTTGCCAATTAGAGTAGTAAAAAGATGAAAAGATAACAGGCGAGGCAACAATTTGCATAAAGAATGGCCGCATGACACACTGACTGACTTGACTTGACGACGAAACTTGTAAGTGGTGTAATTTATAGGTGTGAGGTATAAACTTAATTTTGGGCAAAAGAAATTATCCTGTGTACTTGTCATGAATAACGATGACGACCTTAAGAAGTTAGTTTATTAACATGTCACATTTCATTTGACCAAAAAATAAAATCCATTCCTTTTAATTACTCTCGAGTTTGGATTGCAATAAGTGCAATTATTATTGCAGTTTTTAATTCGCAAGCTACGATCGATCGATCTGCGTGTGAGATACGATGCTGTCAATTCTGTCAGTTGACAAGGGTGCAATGCCAATTTAATATCAAAGTTGACATGACGACGACGACGACTTGATAATGATAATGCATGATGCACATGACAGGGAGGAAGGAGCCAAGTCAAGTCTCATAAATAACAAAGTGGCAATAATATTAACAGTTTAATGATTTGGCATTAGAGGATAAAAGTAAATGAACCTGTTTGATATAATCATCATTGTAGGTAGCTGCCCCTCTTGACAATAAATAAAGTAGATTAAAACCAACCTGACCTGCTAAGCTATAAGCCAAGCTGCACCCTGACAAGGAACGAACGGTAATGCTATAAATTATCGGTTGAGATGTAGCCAAAAAAGCACAAAAGATTATCAGATCATGCAAATTAATACAGACGACCGTAGAGAGAGAAGAGGAGAGGAGATCAGGTAGCTTGATTGAACAAGAACATGAATAGTCAAGTAGCCGCAGATCAAGAGGCAATAAATAGTCGCCTTTGAGTACACTCATCTTAATTGTCAAGAAAGAAGAAAGGAATAAAGACGGAGACAAACGGGGCTGTGTGAAGTAAATGAACTTATTTACTTAATCATCGGCATCCTTAAAAGAAAAGAGAATAATTTATGACTGTAAAAGGATTTTATAGAAAGAAGTGAAGAGAGAGAACATGGAATGGCAATCAGGAACGAGATTATAATTACATTAAAAAGTAAAGAACGGATGTGATCCATCCATCGATTGGTCCGTGATTAATTGGCCTAATAAATATTCTACAATAAATTACATACTTACACAATAAAACCATACGAAACAACCTTAAATAATTATTAAATGGGATTTATTGAGTTGCAAAAAATTCAATGACATGACAACCATTATTGCAAAGCAGAATGATTATCAATCTCTTTTTTATGAAACTAACGGATAATTAAGTACGTAATAATCATAATAATAAAGCGACAAGGTGAAAACTACCACAATAATGCTGCATACATAAATCAGGAGCAGGACGGAAGGAAGGAATAAAAAGGACTGTTAATTGTTGATAATTATTTCGACTTGGCCAAGAAAGAGTATCGTATCATTGTCCTCTCATTGTCATCAATACTTGTACTTTACATTGTTGAGACGAGGTGACGGCATACACATACACATGCAATAATTTATTATTATTTACAACAGAGCGTGCATTGCATGTTCTATGTATGTGCATTCAGATATACGAGAGATTACATAGATAAAAGAAGTGGATGCTGATTGATAAAAGATTGATAAGTTGATGGTCGGAATCAAATGAAGGAAATGCAAATGATTGATTGATAATGGCATGTTTTGTTGAGGATAATTGATTTCTCAGAGAGTTTGATTGTTGAAGCCACACAGTATCATAACGTTTGCTATTTTTGGAGCTATTCAAAGTATTGTATCTTTCAATACAGATCCCAATGCATAGAAATATGTCCAAACTGTGTCCCAATGTCAACTAAATTTAATTTATAAAAATGCAAAAATATCATTCCGACGTTTTCCCACCTAACCTAAAGAGCTTTCACCCCATATGTCATGTCCTCATGTCACATCAGCTTTATTTGTGCATCATCATTACATTAAGATACCTAAAAACTGCCTGTAATTGAATAGGTAACTACGTTGCCAAACTTGAACAATGCCAAATAAAAGACAATCATATAAATAATGTCGGACATTGTGGATGGATGGATGGATGTACTTAATTTAATGGATGAATGGATGGATGTAAATGGAAAGGTGAGATCATTAGTATGCATGTAGCCACACATGACAGCCGCAAAACAGACCACGGTGTAATTGTAATTTAAATGTAATGTAATTTTGTAGAGCCACCTTGCTTTCCTTTGAAGTCTTCAATTAATATGCTGACTGTATAAAGTAGTCATTATAATTTATATATCTTTTATTGTATTCAGATCAGGTTTTCTTTGCTGTGCAGTTTTTTACCCGTTTTCATTTCAGGTTGGTTGTCGTCGTAGTTGTTGTTTTGTGTGTGACTTTTGATGTGAAGTGTATACTATTTATGACTCTCACGTCGGTTAAAAAGAAGGGAAAGAGATTGACAGTTGTTTCAATTGCAGTAATAATAATAATTATATTGAGCATTATTAGTTAGGATGCGGGGTTGTCAATCAATCATTTGTCAAAGTCACATTATGCATGATAAGATGATTTGATGGAACAACCCGACGGCCAAATAAAATGAGAAAGAAATGGGGTTGTCAAACGTGTTTAATATGTTTAAATAATAAAACGTTGACACGTAAGAGTTAGAATCATGACGGATGGATGATGACGGTGGTAGGAGATTGGATTGAGGCTGTCAATTAATTTTATTGTGGGAGGTAAAAGGATTGAAGGTGCTGCTGATTTCTTTACATCATGTAAATGTAAATGCCAAAAGTCACGAGTAATTGGCTACCTTGAATTCTAATCAGCCGAGAGAAAAGAAAAGAGAGAGATGGATTTTTCATTTTTTGAGACTTTGACAGAGCAAA
>JAQIWU010003217.1:0-10032 GCA_034696445.1 Isotomiella minor
GATCCCTTGAGTCGGAATTTTCCAATGTCGACGCACCGATTGACCTGTCAAGCCAGACATTCTTCAGTCAGATGGGGCAACGAGAGACGCTTGGGCTATGCTTTGTTGCTTTACTTACAAGAACAGATCCAGTTGGGAATTCACCAGCATCATCAGAAGTACCTAACTGGCGATCAGCAAAAAATGTTGCAACATTTTTGTCCCAGTTCTTATACTTGCAAGTGCCATTAATTAACAGCAAAATCTCGCGAATGTCCACTTCCGTCCCATCTGCGGGTTCTGTAGAACGGAACAATCGAATGTGAATGAGACAAACGAAAACAGATGGGTCCTACCGCAGCTTGTGTTGGCATTAGTTGTCCAAATCCCATCGTTGCACCCAACCCTCCAACGGTTCTTCACCTTTGGCTTGGTATTAATACATCTGAACTGCACATCGGTTCCATCCGGAAAGCTGTGGGGACAGAATATCATCAAGGTTGTCATTCAAAAGTAAATTCCACATGCAAACTACGTACCTGAAATCCACTGAGGTGTCAACAGGACGACCTAGGAAAATTGATTTAAATAGAAGAGTGACTTAAATGATTGGACCTATACCTTCGGTGTATCCCACCGCTCCCCTTTCCCTTGGAGGTGAACCACACGACTTCTTAACGCCACTGTAAACGTTATTTTTTCCATCTTTATCCGGCTTCTTTTTGCCTTCCACTGTATTAAACTCGTTATAACCATACCCGTGGGAACCGTTGAGAGGATTTGAGGGGTGGAAGCAGGCTGGTCGATTGGGTCGGAAGTCGCCTGACAAACCATTTTTGCACATGTTAAAACAATTAATGGTTTACAGCGTAGCTTAACATACCCAGAAGACAAGTGCTCATTCCTCCATTGACTTTACGAAAATCTCCGTCGCATGTGTAATCAACCTAAAATCGAGAGTGGGGTAAGATGAGATTTGAGAACTTAATTTTTAACTAAAATTGAATTGTGTCCTCACATCTTGTCCATGCTGAACGTGCAAGCCTGCCCGATATCCTTTCACGACATAAGTTCCATAACTTAACGTTGGAAGCTTGCAAGGAGCTGGAACACATTCTGGAGAATCGGGTACGTCCCATTCACCGTAAGAACATAAAAGCCGCCCAGGCCCCCTTAAGGCATACCCTTTTGTACACTTCAGATCAATCCATACCATATTCTTCACAATGTCTTGGTAGATTAGCCCTTTTGTTTTCTCGTAAAACGTTCCGTGTATGAGGTATGGAACCTGACAAGGAACTACACCAGAAGAGGTTAGATTTGAAGACCATTTTGGCTAGTGGATTTAGTTACGTGGAGTGCACTGCGGCAACTTTGGTTTCCATCTTCCATCCTTACATATAATCGTGTCATTTGCCAAATTCACTCCAAAACCGTGAGAACAACTGACTCTGACCACAGCTCCATGTGACAGCGTGTTATTCTCATCCTCCCCCCGTGTAATTACGTCAAACACAATGTAACTGTCATGATCCAAGCTGTAACAAGATGAGAGAGATGATGTGTGGTGTGGTTCCTTTTTTGATGTGATGACCCTTGCACTTACCTTGAGCACGTGGGGGCTTCTACGGAATAAAATTAAGCATTCATTTATTAGACATTTTTATAACATCCCATTGGGATAATTATAAGACCATATATTTAACGAGTACCTTCTTCGTAGTCTTCCTCCTCCTCTCCATCAACCTTTATGTGCTTTCTACCACCTCGTTTCCCCCCAGCATCTCCTCCCCTTCAATAGCCAAGAGAGAAGCAACAAGAGAATGCTTTTGAAACTGATAATTGCTAGTGCATAGAAATTGCTCGAGTAGCAGGAGTAAAATTAACCGAGCTCCACTTGGCATGTACAAAGTAAACTAAACTAAACATAACAAATCCTTACCTCCCTAAATAAAGTAAAGATACAATTAGGAGTTTGCTATTTATATTCAGTTAAATAAAAACGTACCTCCAAACTGCTTATTCCCTTGAGTTCATGAAAAATACAAAGACAGTATGAAATACTAGAAGTCAGAACATTTTATTCTACAATGACTCTTTGAACCCCTGAATCTCATTTTGCCTCCTCATAAGCATTCTCTATTTTGCGTCGCCTATTAAGAGGTTCAAAGAGTATCGCGTTATATTTTTCCTCACCGCATTGCCGCTGACCCCGCTGAAGGTATTATGCAACAGAAATAATCATTAATTAGGTACAAAGCGATTCAGGACAAAACATACCTTGTTTAGCACCAGCTTTTCGTTTCCTTCGAATAGAACGTACCCATCGATAGTTTGGATGTTGCGAAGGAATACACCTGTACGAACATGCGATGATGAGCACCTCATAATTAATCACTTCGTCTTATCATCTTACTTTGGAGTTTCAAGTTTGGGCGACCATTCTCCACGAATGCAAGTTTTCCCTTGAGGACCATCAGCTAAGACATAGCCTTTATCACAGTCGAACATGATCTGCCTATTGTTAGCAACTTTTGTCACGTAGTTTCGGTAGTCATATAACCCCATATTTCCAACCAGAAGGACTCTCCCGTTGGGCATGACTCCTGGGAATTTGCAAAATGCTGTGGCGCAGAAAGAAAGCCGTGTGAAAGTGGATTTTGGCACTAACCCTAAGCCCATAATGCTTGTTCTTTTACATACTTTGGTTGCAGAGGGGTGATTCCCCAACCCAAATTCCATATTGGCACTCCGTGACATTACTGCCGATAAGCACAAAGCCATCCTTGCACGTAAATCTTGCTTTCATTCCGTGCTCAGTTTTTGGAGCTATTACCATCCCATGCTTTGGAAACTTTGGGAGACTTTTACAGCGTGCTAAAAGATAAGGGATGAAGCATTTGAAATAGTAGATTGAAAAGGGGTCATTAAGTTTATCCATTCAGTCCTACCTGGCTGGCATTTTGGAGCGTGGGACCAAGTTCCATTGTAGCACATTGGAGGAGAGGCAAGATGAGACGCTTCATACTGCGACTCACACTTGACATAAATGGATTTCCCATGCGGCACCGTGGTTCCGGGCTTCAGGAAAATCTCCTTCGTCACAACCGTGAGGTTTGTATCTGGTGCCGGAGTGCTCAATTCCACTTCTTCTCTAACCGTCACATTCCCAAAAGGGATTGTGGGGACTTTGCATGGGGCTAAAAAATAGAATAAGGTCGATTTCGATTTCTTTCAAACTAATACTTTTTTTTTCAGATGGACAGATTTTTATAGGAAAAGGCCATGAATTATTATTTTTTGTCTTTTTGCAAACCGAGACATAGAGGAGGAGGATATCTCCATTTGCCATCAACACTGCAGACCGTTGAAGCATTTCCGACCAATGTCATTCCATCGTAGCATCTGAAAATTATCGATGCTCCGAGACTCGTTCCTCGATCCAAGTTTTCCAACCATCCGTTATTCAGATGTCCAGGATGGCCACAGTTGATTTCTAATGCATTAATTGGGCTTTTAAGGGCTTAAACAATTGCTGTTTCTTTAAGATTCAGTTGCAAACATTAAACAGCCTCATGCAGACAGAGGTTAATGCAAAGTGGGGTAGAGTGAGACACAGCATTTGGGAACTGGCATTGACATGTACAAGCGATACTACTTAAAATGAGCAAACGGAAATTAAGTGTGAAGATATCCAGACTACTTTTTATGTTTGAAAGTTCTTGGCCTTTTCCTATACAAGTCGTCATGGCAATCGCCACACACGCGGTACCTAGACATTTGGGCATAATGGTATGCGACCAAGTGTTATCCGGCTGACAGACTGTGCGGTCAGAAGAGCCTTCAAAAGTCATTCCTGGTTGACAATGGAAAATGACAACGGCATGAAGTGTCGTTCTTGACCCTTCCAGCCATCCATTGGCAAGAATTCCAGGACTGCCACAATTAATTTCTGTGGAACCAGACAAAATTCGAATAGAAAAGAAAACCCTGAACCACTTATTTATGAATCAAGTGAAGCACTGGTCCGCAGTTAGGTACATAAATTAACAAGCTTCACACAGACATGCATTCAAACAATGGGGGTTATGCACCTGGTCCTCCGATAAGAAAAGAAGCAAACGAAGACCACAAAATCAACCAAATGATATTTAGCATTCACGCCATTCTCTCGTTCTTATAGGGTATTTTATTGCTGTCAAAGCTGAACATAACGAGGATATATGTAACGTTAATTTTGCGCACCTTTGCACTGAATGTCGGAACCTGACCATCTCTTGTTAGGACCGCAACGACGAGTCCCATCCCCAACGAGCATGTAGCCATACTTGCACTTGTACGTTACGACAGAGTTGAAGGAAAGGGAGGTGTATTCCACATTTCCGTTCGGAGGATGTTCTGGAATTGGACATTGCACCGCTGGGAGACATGTAAAAAAGAAATCGGTAGATTAAAAAGTGACACATTTCGACTTGGACGATTTATACGTACGGACACAAGTGGGGAGATCCTTAGGAGCCCAAGTTCCATCGGGTTGACATGAATGTTTTTGACGCCCCACCAATTCAAAGCCAGGTTGACAAACGTAACTAATTTCACAACCGACATGGAAACATTCTCCTTCTCGTCGTCCATTCAAAATGTCCTGGGGTTCCCCACAACTTTTAGCTATTGTTATAACAATCGAGTTGCTTTATCTCAGATCAAAATAGCGGAAAGGAGAAAGGCTTTTACGTTCACAAGTGATGTCAGGGCCAAACCACTTTGCAGTTCCATTGTAGAGGAAACACTTTGTTCTTGCAAACCCTTTCGTGATGTAGCCAGGAAGACATTGATACTGAAGGGAAAAGTCCAACTCAAAAGTTCTTTGATCCATGGGTCCATTGTGCCGAGCATTCTCAATTATTGGGGGCGATGTGCAAAAAGCTGGAAATTGATTGACTATTCAAGATTGTATGTAACAAAATGTAAGGTTCATACAGACTCACTATTTTTCTGACAGGAAGGAGGAGTTCCACTCCAACTCCCATCCGCTTGGCAAACTCTCTCCTCCATTCCAATCACCTTGAAGCCATCGGGACAAATGTAGGTTGCCTTTGACCCAAAGAATTTGCCACTGGCCTGAACCTCCCCCAATTCTAAGGGCGGCTCTGGGTCTGGGCATTCTCTCTCTATATTTTTTTTATTCATAAGGTTTCAAACTTCCATTCAAATTGTGTACCAAGTCAATTCAAATTACCTGGCTTTACACAGCTAAGTCCGCAAGCTAAAAGAAATTTTTCTCATTAAACATTCATAGAACAAAAGCATTAATTCCACTCCATGTTTTACCTCCATCGCACATGCATTTCTTCCTCTTGCTTTTACAATCCTCGTCATTTGTGCATTTCCGGAGACAAGTCCTCCCCTGCAATTGAGCTTGGGCCTCATCTCGAGGACACAGGTCTGAAGGAACATTCCGAGGGTTTTTATAGAAAAGACGACTGCTTGCATATATTTCTGGAGTGTTGCGATGCCATGATATGGCTGAACCTGCACAAGTTAAACAACATATTTGTCGGATCAATAAGTATAGAGAAGAGGATCTTCTAACAAAAATTGTCTTATGGTACCTGTGAGAATAATGCTCAAAATCCATACAAGGATGGATTCAGTGAAAGTTACACAATTCACTCCCACACCACGGTTGACTTTCATCCTGTTTTCTTTCTAGAAGAGGTACGCTTCACACTTGACAGGAACCTAATGCGAACTAAATCTTTCCTGCAGAGAAACATCAGATCTAAAACATTCTCTCCTCCGCATCCGCACACACTTTCCCTTTCCTACCCTAACCTACTCGTGTCTGTGGTTGATCCTCGGAAAAAGGGCAGATCTCTAAAGCCTTCAATTTCGCAGCAGAGCAGAGGAATCCGAGCAAAAACTTTCTCCAACTTTCTCTTGTCCTGTCTCAAGCCTCGTTATTATTGAGCCCATGGACACACTTTCTTTCCTTAAGGAAGAAGCGTACTTAGTTTAGTTGCGTTCATGCGAGACAAGGCCACAACAAGCTTATGCGCCTGACTATAACAAAGGTCTGGTGCATGGTACACGCATAGATCAACTTGTGAATGGAAACCTCCATGGAAAAGTTAAATAATTATTGTACTTTGATTCTTGAACAAGTAAGCATAGGATGATGTATCAGAAGTACTGCTTTATTCTAGTTTACCCGGATTGGTTCAAGCGGATTGATTCATTAATAAAAACTCCAATTGAATTCATTTACGGACTTGGTGGTCAAGTTTGTTTACTGCAGTTAAGTAAGGATTCCTGTTACACAGTACAGTAGCTAATAACGTTCATGCGTAAATCATGTAACAACCGAAATAATACTACCTAAATTTGACTTGTCATCCAATGTTGTATATATCTATGCTAGACAGTTTTATTCTTTTCTTCTAGGTACAGATTTGCTATCCTATCGGTTTGCTGATTTCGCAGCTTCTTGCTCCTCGTACTTTCTCATCCTTTCCTCGACAACTGGCCGGAAATGACGAATTAGGCCCTTTAAACATTAAAAATATATGTAAAGTAAAATAACATACACATAAATATGCACAATGGTTTACCTGAACTGGCCACGCAGCACCGTCGCCTATGAAAGAAAAAGATGCGTGGTTGGTGGTTATAAATTACTACTAATACAGAACAATGGAGAATTACCTAATGCGCAAATTGTATGCCCCTCAATTTGCTTGCTTATTTCCCACAACATGTCGATTTCCTCCGGCTTAGCCTTTCCCTTAACTAGACACAACAGAAGATAAGTCAAACTAATTAGAACATTGACATTGGATTAAACTTACCAAAGCGTGCCATAATTTTATTCATCCATCCCACGCCTTCTCGACATGGCGTGCATTGTCCACACGATTCGTGTTTGTAAAACTCTATCAGTCGATGTATGGCCTTTATGACATCAGTCTGCTTGTTCATGACAATCAGGGCAGCAGTTCCCAAGCCGGTTTGTGCAGCCACTAGCCCATCGAAATCCATGGGAACGTCGTCACAGACGCTGAAATCATTAAAACATTTTACATTATGGTTGTCATGCTAACCACAGAGTTGAAACAATCCTACCTCTTGGGGATAATCGGCGTAGATGAGCCACCCGGGATGACGCCTGCAATGGTTTTCAATGATTGACAAATTTAGCTTTCCTCTTGAGATTCAAAAAAAGTTCCATACCCAAAAGATTATCCCATCCACCAATAATGCCTCCAGCGTGAATTTCAATAAGTTCCCTGCAAATGGCATACAACATTTGTAATGGTGCCCCGTCTGAGCATTTAGGACATACTTTAGCGGTATTGACATTTCTTCTTCCACCGTACAGGGTTTGTTTACATGACCAGAAATATTGAACAACTTAGTTCCTGAGTTGCGAGTGCGACCGAAACTGAGAAACCAATCTCCACCTCGTCGACAAATTGCTGGTGCCACAGCAACTGTTTCGACGTTTGCTACAGTCGTGGGACAACCGAAGACTCCAATGTCAGCAGGAAAAGGTGGCTTCAACCTGGGTTTCCCCTAAAGAAATCGACCACAATCAACATCGTAAGAAACAATTCAATAGTATAAAACATCTATTACTTGTTTTCCCTCAAGGGACTCAATCAATGCTGTTTCTTCCCCACAAATGTAGGCACCAGCTCCACGGTGCATAAACACATCAAAATCATAGCCTGACCCACAAGCATTTTTTCCAATGAGGCCGGCTTGATAAGCCTAAGCATTCAAAAAACGTGTAAAACCAAGTGACAATATAAAAAATTTCAAGACTAACCTCATTGATTGCCAGTTGCATGTTGGATGCTTCATTATAAAATTCCCCTCTGATATAAATATACGCAGCTCGGGCCCCCATGGCTCTCCCAGCAACCAAACAACCTTCGACAAGTTTATGAGGGTCGTGCCTCATAATCTCCCTATCCTTACAGGTCCCCGGCTCACCCTCGTCAGCATTTACCACAAGATACTTTGGTCTGCAACGCCAAAAGTACACCAAATTGTTATAGCAACCCTAAAGAACAAAATCTTCAACAAAGATTCACCTTCCATCACTCGGCTTGTTCATAAAACTCCACTTCATCCCGGTAGGAAATCCAGCACCCCCTCGCCCTCGAAGACCAGAGGTCTTGATTTCTTGCAAAATCCAATCCACTCCCTTAAGCAAAATTTCCTTCGTCTTGTACCAGTCCCCACGCTTCAAGGCTCCCTTGAGTCGCCAGTCATGACGTCCATAAAGATTGGTGAAGATTCTGTCGTCGTCACTCAGTGGTCCAAACTTGGTCTACACAAACAAACAAACCAGCACACTTTTTACTATCACAAGAACTGATAAAGTAAGACCTTACCTTCGCTGGTGGGGCTGCCGTGGCCGCTGCTGCTGCCGAATTCGTCTGAACACTTGCCGTCGCTATTTGTCTCGTCTAAAAGAAAAGAAAACCTTTTTAAAACCTGATGGATTACAGAAGCCATTCACTTACCAGAACTCTTGAAATCTGATGAGCCATCATGTCTTGACTATTATTATGTACACAACAGTTTAAAGGAGCTAAAAACTACTACAATTTTTTAAAGTTTTTCTTGAAGAAATTTTGATTTGATTTTGAAGTGTGAAGAAAACACACGGAATCACATGTTTGCCTTGTCCTCTCCTCGACTCGACTGCGAACTGAGCCACTTTCACCTTCGGCTGTAAAACTTTGGGATCGAGGAGGATGGGAAAATTGAGATTTTCTCATCTTGCCACCACCACTGTTTGTCCCATCGTCATTTTCAATGGATTCATTTGACCCTTTACGTCCTAAGAAAGGGAAAAGATGGAACGTGTATGTCATCAATCCATTTGTCCTGATCGTTATTTATAAGTATTTCCTCTTGGACTTATGTAATATTATTACATAAGTCTGTTGATGGTTCAGACTCTATGCTTTCTCATTTGACGCACATTCATTACTTTCTTTACTCTGGCAACATCAACAAACAAAGGCTACCCAAAAGAGGAAGTTAGACAAGTAATGTATGTAATAATAAGCTGGAGGAGCATTTTGAGGACAAGACCTATAATGCCCGGCTCTCTTCCCCTTTCCCCGGTGAAACCCGTGTGTGTGTCATGTATACATACACACGAATATACCTACTTGTTCGAACCGAACACTGTGTGTTTTCTTTGGTTTTGGGGTCCGGGAAAGGTTTGGGTTCCTCTGTTTCTGTTCTCTGTTCTGGGAAAATCAATAACATGTTTTGCGGACAACCTTTGAAACCTAAAGATTTCACAATGGGTCGTGTAATTAATTAGTGAACAGGGATAAATTATTTCTCCATCGTCATTCCTTTGACTGGACGTTGCTGCACGCTATAATGATACTCATTCACACATCTATAAAAAGCATTTTGGGCACACATCATTACAAGACGAGACTCAATGGAGTAATGGTTCGAACCGTAGAGACAGCGAGAGTGTTAATTTATACGGACTAGAGTTCATATAGCTTCTCTCCTTATCAAAGTGAACTTTGAGGTCACAATGTCAATATGATCAGCAGCTGCAGGACTAGTCATTTGCGAATGAGGTGTTGTCTCAGTTACCGTCCAGCTTCTAGTCTAACAAGTGAAGTATGCAGGTCAAGCTTATAATACGATATGAGAGCTTCTGCTGAAGACTGTGGAAGGATGCAGACGCCTAGGAAGTCCTTGGTTGGGCAAGACTCACAGGATCAAGATGAAATCTCACAAGCGGACACCAACCCTGACTGGCGGTCAGGTCCGGACTTTGTATACATCAACGAAAAGCCCGTGGACGATGTGTCCTTGAACGTCTTCTATCAACCGAGGACCCTTACATTGCTG
Organism: Isotomiella minor; assembly: GCA_034696445.1. Taxonomy (NCBI): domain Eukaryota; kingdom Metazoa; phylum Arthropoda; class Collembola; order Entomobryomorpha; family Isotomidae; genus Isotomiella; species Isotomiella minor. The sequence continues at coordinate 9,877 of JAQIWU010003217.1, forward strand.
CTAATTGTGATTTTCATATTCATTCAGGTTGCCTTCAAGAGGTAAGTCTCAATTTATTCTTAGCTTTAAAAGGGGGCACAACTAATTTAGTATTTCATATGCAAAACACAGGGATGAGTCCAATATACAAGATAATATCAGCTCTGGATTGCTATG
>JAQIWU010003218.1:0-10030 GCA_034696445.1 Isotomiella minor
TTTAATGATTTGGCTTTAAGCAGTGTCGATCAATCAATTGCATTGGTTCAAGTCCATCTATTTATCCATACTTTGTCATAAATATTCTTCCTTTCCTTTCAACTTTTCATACTTTGATATAGTGTGCTTGCATGACAATGGCAAGGCCCTATTCAACTGGGCAGATTTAAATTTTTACAATATGGCACTGATACTGAATTAAAATTGTTGAATACTACATTTCCAAATGACGTCTGAATCGAATTGGAATACCATTCACCCTTCCGTGCATGGATTGTTGGTTGATAATGGATGGATGAATGAATGAGTATATTGACGGAAGGATGACAGGTAGACTTGAATTAGTTGAGACACAACAGAATAAAAAAGAAATGACCATAAAATATTTTGACAAGTGAATGTCAAACAGTAATAATATCCTCCTTTTCAAACACATCGAGTCAATAAAAGTGCAGTGGAGCTGGCTAAAATGAGGTTTACCTAGACAGACTGGGGGAACGTGAGGTTTTCTTCATCTTCTGACCCTTCCACAGCAATGCTTCGTACATGTTGATGGAATCATAAGTTAAGGAAACAATTACTTCATGCCAAACCATTTATGAGGTTACAGTGGTTTAATGGAAAAGATCTAAAGAAATCACCAATTGCATTTTTTTAATTCTTCACCAATTTTGCTTTTCCAAAGCCAACAGAAAATGTAATTCATTCTCATGGCAGTACCTTAAGCAATCATTGACGCATCCAACAACGACAGCTCTTTTGTACATGTCCAACAGAATTGGGGCATTTAAAAATGTATTTTTTAACCGTATCAAATGGACACACAATTGCATCTGGTAGTGCAACCCTGCAAAGCATTATCCTGGACTAAACCGTGTAGTAAATTTGGAAGATTACAAATGAAAAAAATCATTCATTTGAAGCTTAGTTTGTATGCGTTGATGCGATTTCTTTGCAAGCAGAAGAATAGGTGGCATGGGGTGGTGCGAGATTTTGATCGATTCCCTACACACATAATGCTTGAGTGAGTGGTTGTGAGGCATCTAAATAATTCCAAGTTAATATGTAAGCCAGTCCAATAAACGACGTAGACCGACCGAATCAATATAAATCATGGTTGAGTCACCCTTAAACAAAATTCCACCTTTTACGACAAGCACCTCACTGGAATAATAACCTACGCGAGATTACCTGGCGTCATTGCACCAATTTGATAATGCTATCAGAGATGGATTACCTTAGTCTGGCCGGCATTATTACACTGCTGTATGGGTCAGAAATTAAGATCGCTCCAGGATTTTGAATGATGAAATGGAATGGTCATTGATGTCTTATCATTTAATTCCATCCTTATCCTTATCACCACAAAATCCACTTTTCCTCAAGGATTGAGAAAATTTGAAAATCAGGAAAGCATGAAATGCAACTCAATTGAAAAGTGGATTTGAAGCTTGTTGGTTCTTTTGCTTGTAATAAAAAATTACAAACCAAAATAATGAAACTTTATTTACTAATGGCATTTTATCTTCTTCATCACGACTACGGAGTCAGCGCGATTGGGAACGGAAAAGGTTTGGAGAAAATTTGAAAAAGTACGATTCTACTCATCACATTATTGTTTTGCAGACGTTGAAGAACCTCAGCCCGAAATCAATAACACGATGATGAACGTAAATTCATCATTGATCATCGATCATAGCGAAATGTTCCCACCAGAAGAGGTAAACGAATGGGAAAAAGTTATTGCGGCTAATATTGCTTCCGACACAACAACCGAAACTGGACCCACTGCTTCCGACATTACAACGGAAACTGCACCCACAGCTTCCGACACAACAACCGAAACTGGACCCACTGCATCCGACATTACAACAGAAACTGGACCCACTGCTTCCGACACAACAACCGAAACTGCACCCACTGTCACCGACACAACAACTGAAACTGGACCCACTGCATCCGACATTACAACGGAAACTGCCCCTACAGCTTCCGACACAACAACTGAAACTGGACCCACTGCTTCCGACATTACAACGGAAACTGCCCCTACAGCTTCCGACACAACAACAGAAACTGGACCCACTGCTTCCGACATTACAACGGAAACTGCACCCACAGGTTCCGACACAACACCCGAAAGTCCACCTACATTATCCGACACTACACCCGAAACCACCACCTACCCACCAGACCAAGAAACCGCGACCACCCCATCTGATGAGACCCCACCTGATGAAATTACCACGTCCACTTTACCTGGTGAGATTAGTACTACCAACCCACCTGATGAAATTACTAATTCCACTCCACCTACTGAGATTACTACTACCACCCCACCTGATGAAATTACTACTTCCACTCCACCTGGTGAGATTACTGCTACCACTCCACCTGATGAAATCACTATTACCACCCCACCTGGTGAAGTTACTATTACCACCCCGCCTGATGAAATTACAACTTCCACCGAAACTGGTGAGATTTCTACTACCACCCCACCTGGTGAAGTTACAACTTCCACCCCAACTGGTGAGATTACTACTACCACTCCACTTACTACTACAACTCCACTTACTACTACCACTCCACCTGGTGAGATTACTACTACCACTCCACCTGGTGAGATTACTACTACCAGTTTACGTCCTGGTCAGTGTCCAGGTAATTTGAGTCTTTCGGAGTTTAACGTTGAACTCTTCGACCGACGTCCTATAATTTTAAATGTGCCAAGTTCCCAGAACATCGAAGGCATTAACTGTACCTTCGCTGGTGTTTCTGTCGAAGGGAAACGTATAAATGGTTCCAGTGGTCTCTGTGTCGTACCATATTTGTATCGTACGGGTGGTGTTAGTTTTAGCATTAACCTTCACTACAGTGGCGGTTTAAATTGTCCATTTCAAATGTCAATAAATGCGAACAAACCGGGACGGGGTGGCTTAACTGCCAGCGTTGCAAGTGATGGCTTGGTCCAACTCAGTTGGCAAACAAACGATTTTGACGGATTAACACGTGCAGGGAAAGTAAATTTACACTTGGTGGAATTAAATTCTGAGGAAAAGTGGGAAGAGAAGGGGATCCTTCAGACCAATATCAGCAATACAGGAACGTTTCGAGGACAAGTGCAAGCCGCTCAACTTTTGCGCAGAGTCAATTCAAGTTTTCTCCTCTTTTTAAAACCGGAAGTGCCAGAAAATGAGCTCCCATTGTTTGAAACTCGCCTTCACTCTGATGTCTTGTACACAAACTATGGAAAATCATACAACGACTTTGAATACCTTTGTCGAGCTTGGCATGAGACTGATGACGGACCTCCCCCTTTTAGACTGGAAACATGTCCTCCCCTTTACACTCAGGCTGTGAATGATTTAAGATTTTTTAGAGACCTATCGTCGGCTGAAATTGGTAAATATCATGCTGGGACTCAACACTCTTTCTTGCAAGCAGTCTCGAGTGTTGGACGTGCCCAGCGATGCGTTTACAGAAGTAGTGTCCTTGTTTTTGGAGCTCCTGTGGGTGGATGGGGACTTAGAAGTAGTCCCTACGTGTCAATAGGTCTCGTTCCTCATCACTATTGGGACCTACGACCATGGCATTACTGCTGTGGGTACAGCCAGAGTGCAGAACTGTGCCGACTTTTCTATGAGAAGCGACCTTCGAATTCCGGACAGGGATATATTCCTCTTCGCCCTGGAAACGGAAATGGGGACCCTCACATAACAACATTTGACGGTCAAAATTACACATTTAATGCTCTTGGAGAGTACTGGATGATCAAACAAAACGACAGCAATGCTTGGCCCAAGTTTTCCTTGCAGGTGAGAATAACGGGGCAAGTTGAGACGTCAGAAATCTGTTTCATTCATTTCTCTCGTTTCTTGTACAGGCTCGTATGGAGAAAATGAATGATGCTTCTATTTTCACCGCATTCGCAATGCAACAAGAGCACAATCAAAGCTCCAGCAGCAGAGTGAAAGTGCAAGTTGAACTGGACCCCCAGGGCCAACTCACTACTCTGCTATGGGAAGGTGTTGAAAGCACGACAATTACAATACCCGACGGCTTTGAGATAACCGGTGAAGTGCCCTATGCCCATATGACAAATGAGGCGTCTATTTTCCTTTTTACAAACGGAGAACGTGTTGAATCTGTTGCTGTCGTGTTTAGCACTGGTTTCTCTTTTGAAATCAGTCGGTTGGGCAATTTTGGAGCATTAAACATCATTAGGTACGCATACCTCGTAACACCATAATTGTTTATACAACTTTAGTTCATTACATTTTTTCTTATGTTTGGCAGTGCTGCTCACGAAGAATTAAAAAGTTGGGGTTTGATGGGGCTCATGGGCAAGTATGATGGAGACCTTGAAGGGGATTTAGTTCTCCCTGGTGGAACTCCGATAGTCGTTCCTATTACCTCCAGAAAAATTCATAGTGCTTTCGAAGAGGGTTGGAGAACGATAGCAGTAGACTCGTTATTTACTTATCACGATGGCAAGGTACACGCCGACTATCAATTCCCCAACTTCAATCCAGAATTCCCTGACGAGATCGAGTTCTCTCAAGAGATAGAACAATTTTGTAATTTCTCAGTTTCCTGCATGTTCGACCTTTATACAACAGGCGATCAGACTTTTGCTGAAGAAACCAAGGATTTTGAGGAAGATTTTAAAGTTATCAAAGACGAGTTGGAGGAAAGGGTAAACATTTCTATCACATTAAATATTCTGCATGACCATTATTGATATCCCTTTTAAAGGTACTAATGTGCGGTGACCTGACTCCTCCTGAGAATGGTTTTGTGACTGTTGAAAGTTTTATGGTAAACGGTACTGCTACCTTTCATTGCCACTTGGGCTACCGACTTGAAGGCCAGCGGACGTCAGAATGCGGACAAGACGAAAAATGGATTGGGGTTATACCCGTTTGCCGTAGACGGACGGATGTTATTGCAACCGAACAGCCCGGGACAGGTGGTGGTGGGACACGGTTCATCCCAGACTATTTGTCATTGTACTTATCCTCGCTAATATTGTTAGGCATTACATATCAAATAGGTGCCAAGTAATGTCATTGTGCCCCAAGCATTTCTACTGTAGGCTGGTATTGCTGTCCCACGCATTTTTCATAAGTATTAATTTATATTGTACAAACTAAATAGTGATGATGTTAGATGCCACATTGAAATAATGACGACTGAATAAAGATGAAGTATAATTAAATATGAAGCTCCAAGATGCTAGCATAAACATAACCCATCATCATTGTAATCGAAGTGTTCATCCTCTAGGCTATAGCCTTGTTCATTTGTGGCTTAGGCTCATCATCGTGGAAACGTATCAAAGTTCTGGTGCATTTAAATGCCCAGGCTGATGCATTTTATTCGCAAAAAGGTCATTATTTCTGCCTTTCTTACACTTGAAGCAATAAATGTAAACTGCAAAAAGTCATTAGCAAGGAATTATAAATTGAGTAATCGACAAATACAAATAAAAACGCATGCCAGTTGATGGGTAATTATGTATTTTGCGTTAGAAAAATAGACAATAAGACTTGAGATATTCAAATTTCTAGCGTCAATGTCTGATCAGTTTGTTTATTGTACACTACAATTATCATACCTTTATTTTCATAATTTTTTTGCTATCGGTAGAATATATTGCAGAAATAAACTATTCTAACGATGGCTTGGTTTGATAAGTTCCAGGCAAATGAAGAACGGCAGGTTGCATACCATTTTGTGACCAGAAGCATACGAGTATGTGACGTAATCAATGTCATTGTCACCTAATCCCGTGCTGCCTTAATAAAATTTGCTACCATGCCAGAGCTACTTTAGTCAGAAGGACATTAAAGTATAATTTGCTGCGAAAAGCATGTCATAAAACTGAAAGCTTTAAGCAGTGCGGATTTTACTTTTAAATACTTCACAGTTGATTGCGAAATTTTATTGATGTTCAATCAATAATTGCCCTTCGAGTTTTCACAATCGCGGTCAGCCATTTTCTGTAGTTCTGGATTTTTGTTTAATTCTTTGTGCTAAAGAGGACAAATTACCTGTTATTACGAATCAATGTGGCAAACAAATAGGTAATTGGTGATGGTTGGTCGATCGACTAAAACCACTGGTTGATATTGCTCATAAATTTTATACTTACGGACAATTGTCTTAAACACTTGATTGTGTTTGCAATTGGACTCCCGTCATAAGTATTCATTTTTTGAAGTGATAATGAGTCTTGTTTGCAACTAGTTTTTAACGAGGCAATAATCATATGCACAAACAATTTTATACTGCAGGATACTTTAAGAAAAGACGTAAGACAAGACGCGCAATTACAATGTAATCTCTATTGTCAATATATGCGAGAAGGGACCTACGATATGAACCCGTGAAAACGTTTCTATAATTCAAACCTCCGAAAATTATACTCTCCCTTCCACAATAACACACACAATCAATGCAGATCAACCATGCTCTCCTCTACTTCGCATTTATTTTACCGAGTAATTTTTATATCTCAGACAAAATATTATCTTTATCTTCACCTTTGTAAGAACACAAGGAGTTGTTGCCAATGAATTTTCGTATGCTGCATTATTGCTGCATCCAATAAGTCAATTTACATGAAACCCTGGTCAAACCGTAATCAAATCAAAGCATTTGGCAATGGCAGAGAAGCCTCAGGAACTTGAGATTGTGTGTATGGATATGAATCAAATACTTTCATCCTTTATTACCTATTATACTCATTGTTAGCACCATTGTTGTTGTCATCAAATGCTTTAATAATAAACAAAAAGTCAAGCAAGTTGTATGTAAGTCTGGATGAAGGTAGTGTTTATTTGCGGAAAGAAAAGGTGACCAAGGTTGCCTTGCGAATATTGGGCTGTGCTGCAATTACATTTGCTCTTGTCATGTCATGTCAGATATTAATATCTATCTCGTCAAAGGGTCTAAGCAATATTAAAAGTTATTAAAGTACTTCTAAGAAAATATGCATCAACGTTAAACCCAGCTTCATCACTTCCTCATTCACTCGCTTGTATGAAGGAAATTGATTTTTTACTTCAGTATTTTGATCAAAAGCATTGCAACTTTGTGTTCATTAATTTTAATTACTAAATTCTCCATGTGTGATCTGATCAAGTCAAGTAGTAAATATGAGTGCATGGACAAAGGATACTGTAGCTCTATTTGTACTTAAAAGGATTCATTTTTTGTACACAATCAGTCCCTTTAATAAATACTTGCAATCTTGGTATTGCTATGTGATTTTGTATTCGTGGTAGTAGTGAACCATTTGCAATATTTGCAAACCTCTCCTACATTCCGAATTTGTCTGACAGACTTCCGTCCTCCTCACCAACCACGCTGCAAATTTTAAACGTATGCGAGAGAGAGAGAGCCAATTTACTATAGAGAAATCCTTGGTTGTAAATTAGTTCTTGAAGATGATGAGACTTCATTTACTATACATTCTTATAGTTCATGAAAGCCTGAACGCTAGAGGCTCAACAGCACTACATTCTTAAGCCATTCTCTGGCTATTTACATGACCACTTCATCTCAAGTGCAAATATAAGCAGTAATAAACTTGAATAATAATGGTGATGTTGAGGGAATGAGGGAATAATGGTGATTGTAATTGAGAAAATTGTGCAATGCTTAATTGTGTTTGACACAATATTGATCAATTTATTTGGTCGTCGTAAAATCTCAAAATGTATGAAAAATGAAGTGACATTCACATCATTTATTTTATTTCATTTGAATGCCACAGATATGTAATTATGAAAACCATCAATTCAACACAACTTCGTATAGACAACTATCCTTCCTTCTGTTATTAACGCGTAGACAAAGTAACCACTCAGTTTGACAGTGTACTTTCATTTTAAAACGAGTATGAGATGAGTAAGTGAGCACTGTGAGATTTCGGTTTTTTTCGAAATTTTTGTCGTTATGAATTACGTTGCGAAATGACAGGCACTTCGAAATTTCGTTAATCTCGTAGACTTAGGAATGAACTTAAATTGATATCAACACGAATCCGTATTTACAGCACAAATGAAAATGCTGTTGCTAAAAGACTCCCTTTCATTTTACAATTGAAGGTGTCCAAAAGTAAAGCAGCCGATTTGGCTTCGTTCATTGTTGGGAAGCGTGAAAAACATCGTTTCATTGAAGCCACAAGAATACTGCATCAACGAGGTAATAATATGCAATTGCAAGAACATTGTGGGTAATATCTATGTTATAGTAGCTTGAATTCTACAAGTAGTTGCCGTTGTCTTGCAATGTAATAATGTGCAGAAGGAAACTTGCTTTGATAAGCATTCGCAGGTACCACTCACCGTGAATTGGACTGCATAAAGAATGTGGATGCCAATGAATGATAAAAAGTGAATTTACTTTTCTTTCTTTCCTCCTTCTGAGCCCAAAGGGATCATAAGTTATTCTTTCTCAAAATTGTAAAGACTATTCCAGTCTCGCTTTGCCTCTCCTAGAAGTAACAGCAGTTTGCACCATCTCCCCTTGCATTAGTTCAATACAAGTGCACAGGGTTGTGTTAGAATTGAACAGTGGCGATTTGCTGGGTTCAATCGAAATTAATCAAATTTACGTTATCAATTGATTTTTGAATATCTATGTTTTAATGTTCAAAAGGTGTTCACGCAAAATCCGTGTTTTAAGAACATTCAAAAATAAGAAAGAAATTACAAAGAATGTGAGAACGAGGCATTGTGAGACCAGTCCTTACTCTTGCTTGCATGTTGGAGGGGTGGGAAGACGGACATGAAGGTTCTTTCCCTGGTTTTGTTTTAGGATCATAATTGAACAACTTTGAGTGACAAATAATTTGGTCGAGTGGTTCGACAGAAATTGGATTTGACAAAGCATTTAAAAACACTGGGAATCTACATCTTAAAAGACCAAGCAGGATATCTGATCGTGGCTCTTCTTACTTTGTGGAATTAAAATATAAAAAGCGGAGCAACAGAGAAGGTAAGACACTTACTGCTCTTTTAATAATATCAAGACGTTGGTGGACAAATAAATCATGAGAAAGTCAAGATATGGAGCAAGACTATATAAAGGGGTACTTTGAGACATGCAAAGAAAAGGAAAAGTTGGGGTGAGGGAATTGTCGACGGAAGAAAAGTGTGAAATGTGTGAAAATTTCTTGGGTGAAGCAAAACTTTCATCCATCGACTCTTTCTGGGGAGAAGTGGTACAACCATTCGCAATTCATTATTCTTTCGGTCAGTCCTGCATCCTGCATCCTGTGTTTTGTTTTGGTTGATGACCTTCTCCTTTATCTTGGTTGGCTTAGTTTCAAACATTGATTTTTTTTAATTTTAGTGAGAATTCGCCATAAAACATCACGCACGCATGTGAATTAAATGAGAAGGTTGCATTTATTCAGTTAAGGCTGTACTGTAATATCCTCTCTTTGTTGTTGTTGTTGTTGTAAGGAAACTTGTATCATAATTTGGTTTTTACATGAATTAAGTGATGAGTCGAGTCAAATCAAATCCGAATGACCATCAAATGAGTTTTTCAATAAATTCCACATGTTTTATGCAAGAGGAATAACTCACAAATCTATTTACACAATTTCATGGGATGGGAAAAATAAGTTAGCGGAATAGCGATAATACGCATGCACGCAGGAAACGTTGTTCTAAAATGTGTCCATCACTTGGTTGGTACATTGTTGCTCCTGTTTATTGCACTTGACTGCTTTGCAAGTTGCAACTTCTTGCTCGCACCTTAGATTGCGTGCGTACTTTGATTTTGAGGACTTGGGATGATACTTTCTCATGCCATATAAAATGGGGAATCATCATTTCATACTTTAATGCCATCATTAAGCAATTATCAAAGAGGTGTTATATTTATTGTCTTATTTCAAGATCGTAATCCTAAAGGGAGGCTTGCCATATAACTATAGAAGTAACAATGTTCGAAGTAGGAAGAAGCAATAACAAAACGCTTCTTTTTGTCTATAGACGAAAGTGTCCTA
>JAQIWU010003219.1:0-10025 GCA_034696445.1 Isotomiella minor
GTGGTGATGATAGCATTTCGTTCGGTAATTTTCTGCTGCACTTCCGTCTTCTACTCTAATGTTTTTGAGACGTAGCCTGTATGTATGTCTTTAGAAATTTCCGTTGTAAGTTTTGTAAGTTTTTTCACAGTGGATAATTTTGCAGAGTAGTTTTTCAGAGTGGAGTAGTAATTCAAGTACAACTTCAATTGCTACTAATGTACAGTGTAGACGAACGAAGATACTCAATGGTGGTCATTATATATCTAGTCATAACACCGGAAGTAAGAAGTGAAGGATCAAATTACAGAGCAACAACGGAACTTCCAATCAATTTTGAAGTTAATTGTCTTGGATTGGCTGTGACAAATTTAAGAATATGTGCACTGCCTCAAAAACTTTACGACGGTAAGTGACGTTCATGCAATTTCATACAGGTCGTTTATAAATCATAGACAAATGTGGAATCCGGAAGACGCCAAGCGGAGCGAGCTTACTGTCGCCCTCAAATGGGACCTGTTTAATGGAAACCTATGGTTTGTCTAACAATGGTGGTTTGTCTAACGACAAAGGCTTCAGTATTTAATTTGAGCATTCTGTAAATAATACATTGGTGTTTACAAATTCAAATATGTACATATCGTATGATGAGGTGCATAAACACTATACACTTTCTCTAAATTCTCTCCTTACATGAGTAAGGCCTGGACGAATCGATCACAAATGAATTGAGTTATCCTCAATGCCGTCACTCGATCGAAGAAATTCCGTCCACCAAAGCTTATTTGTAACGGCGCACATGACCTCAGAAACCGCTGCCTCCATTTGCAGGAAGCAAAGTCTCCTATTCTTTTGTATTCTCGTTTGAATTTTAGAGAACCCATATATGGCCTTGACATCAGGTGGAACAGTAGGTTCACCCCGGAGAACACGTCTATCGCAATCAGAGTGAGAAATATCACCAGTGCTATCGGCATGGAACCATGTGCCTTGGCAACGACATACAAAGCAACGACTGGAGCAGTTATGTAGGCTCCCACGTGTAAGTAAAGGGTCGGAGCTCCCCAGAAGGCATTTACACGATTGAAGAGTAGCTGCAAGATTCGGTATCGGAGCACGTCCTTGCCATCGGTCCTTTGGCACGATAGTCTGAAATATAATAACCAAAGTAATTGCCACATTCCAACAAAATATGCCTTCGACATACCGAAGCATTGTATCAAGCGCCAGTTCCGCCAGTTCAGCAGGGTATGCCATTCCTTGAACGACTCCAATGTTCACATTTAGCCAAACGTTTAGCCAAATGTAGGCTTCCCATACCGATGCAATCCCTACGACCCACCAATGACTTCTACATTGCTATTCCACTCTACACAAGAGGCTATCATGTGATGCCCACAGGAACCAGGGAAGCAAGGGAGAATGAAACAAAGGGCGAAGAACAGGGCGGCAGAGAACCACGTTGACAATGCAAAGAGAAGAAACATGAAGACCACCATTTTCTTCACGTGTTTTCCATACCCTTCGACATAAATAATCTTGTTAGACACATGGTTGTTTTTACAAAGACTTACTTACCTCGGTCTCGCACACAAGCCTCTTCAATTTCAAATCCCCATTGTACCATGTCTGCAACATCCTGTTCTCTAAAACCAATGATAAAATTGACGAGAGGGAAGAGAAACTTAACTTCCAGAAAGTATATCATAGTGATCTTCCATAGTGTAGAAGTGCTGCCAGTTCTCCAGATCCAAGTCCCAATGAAGGCCGATTGTATCATGGACGTCATGAATGCAACGTAGAAGGATACACGATGGGTGCCTTTCACAACCATGTTGTCCTTGTGGCGGTAGCTGAATGGATACAGACCAGCGATCACCATTCTATCCATCATACGGCTTATCGTCGGCAAATATAGAGACTCCACTCTTAATTTGGTTGAAAAACACAACTGAATGTCCGCAGAAATGTCTGCCAGGAAGCGCAATACGCTCCCTCCGAATATAGAGGTAAAGCAATACATATTTGTCGCACAAATGTATACCTGTACTTCCACTATTAATCACTTTGATTGTGTGCAATAGCGGATTGAGTCAGAACAAAACCTGGACCCAGTTCTACTTTATTCCTAGGGGTCAACCACAATGACAATTGGAGATAAGCGTAGTTGTTGCGATCTATTTGTGAACTACTCAATTATTCACAAGTAAACAGGGCTTACATTTTCGTTCTCGACGACATCGTTGTAGGGACCACGATGACATACACATGGAACATCGGGTTAGTTACATAAGTCTCGCTTTAGATTGAGTGTTTGTTTGGATAAAGATAAACGTATGGATATTATGCAACATGAAAAAGGAGTGCCATGAAATATTGTTAAGTTCACAGACAGAGATGTTTCTATTCTGAACTGGATGTTTTCTGCGTTATGGAATGACAACCGTCCGGTGTCCTTTGATTGTCACTACCTTCAACAAATATTCCATACATAACATTATTGTGGTATTTCATGCCCCATGTTTTCTTTATAAACTCAAGAGGTAAAGATGTGATTTTTTAATGGCCCAGGATGTCAAGTATGCAGCCTGGTTTTTGGTACGTTTCAGTTAAACATCCAAATATTCCTTGAAGTTGACAATATTGTCCTCCATCCAATTGTTTTCCAGCCAACCATGTATGTCCATTAGTGAGATATGCTGCTTTTAAATACCTTAAAATATGATTTCATCGTCAACTGACATCAAAGGCATGATTGAAGTTCAGATTTGCAAAACTTGCAATTTGACGCTGAATGCAAGGCTTTTTATCAATTTTAATTTTTTAAATTTGAAGGCGTCCAACTATTATCATATAAAATGGACATTTGACATTCATACATGTGTTGAACATGGAACATTTTTAATTGGCACAGATTTTGTGACTTTGAGTTTTATAATCGTATAATGCCAAAATTGGTGAATTTAAATTGAGAAGGTTATTGAAGAAGTGACGTGTCTGCCATTATGAAACAAAAGAACAAACACATTGGGCTCATAGGAACAATGGGTCGTCAAATTAACTGAGGTTTTCGAGAATTTGTCCTACCATACGGTGAAACATTTACGTGGACTTGTCCTTTAAAAAAGTTATAGTGTTTTGTCTTTCTGTGAGAGAACGTTAGATCAACCAAAATCTCGAACGTTTCTTTGAGAAAGTGAGGTATTCATAAACTTCAATTACACAGCCCACAAAAAATATGGACTTTGGAACCTTCAGATCCGCAAACGTCCAACACATCATGCTTCTTGGGGCATTTTGGCTCCTGGCTGTTGCAGCTGCTCAAGTCAAGCCCGATTACGACGATAGCTACGGCTACAAAGACTCATGAGGAGAACATACCCCCACCAACCGACGACGAGCAGAAAGAGTACCAAGGTATGTTCACCGTCAAATTTATTAGACCAATTTGTATAATCTCGTATTCCCCACATAGCTGCCTACGACCTTATCTCAGGGAAATACCCTTTCTTCCCAATCCCGGACAGATCGTGTCACGTCTACGACGGAGGGGTGAAGCCATGTCTCTGTCCGATGTACTTGTACATAATCATGGAGTGGCTGGAAGAGGATGATCAGGCCCAACTTCGCATGATGGATACGGCGACATCCATGCTCACACGGTAGTACAAATTTTTGCTTTAATTGTTGCATTTATTTTCTGTTTTTCTGCTAGGTATTACAAAAACGTGATCAACAGAGTCGCGTTGATCGAAGTGGATCCAGAAGGAAAGCGACGAGAATTTGGAGTCAAGTCGAGGAGGTTTTCACGTTTTTCAGCTGACGTCACCGGCCCCCATCCTCTATTCAAGCATACGTATGCTGCAAATCTCAGCAGCGCCCTCCACCTGATCCGACAGGAATATCTCGGCCCCCGAATACTTGAACAACCTGACGTAGCCATCCTGCTATCTGACGGGATAATCTTAGACGAATCAGCTGCTCTTCTTGAGGCAAAGGCTGTGAGAGATAAAGGAGTTCAGCTGTTCGCGGTGGAAATTGGACGCAATGGAAAGACGGACTACCCCTCTCTCGAAAAGTTCACCCAAGATAAAGAAAGAACCTTCTCAAGGGGCGATGGAACAGCTGATGCGGTGGGTAAGCAGATCAAAACAATGGTGTGCGCCACCTGCTGCACCCACACCAAGACACCAGACGACTGCAAGAATGCAACAGTGATGGGAATCCTGGTGGAAACATCTACCGTGATGGGAGAGCTCCCTTTTCGTGCCGTTCAAGACTTCCTTCGACAGCTGATCAAGGGCTTTCCACACCTGGATTTTCAAAAAATTGCAGTTGGCACCTACTCCAAAAAATTCCAGCCCGTCATTGATGTGGACAATCGTAAATCTCCTGACGAAGAGGATCGACTCATCAGGACAATTCAGTGGAAGGGTGGTCCTGCAAACACTGACGTGGCCATGGCTTCATTCGCGAAACATCTGGGCTGGACTACATACAAAAAGGAATTCAGGCATATGGTCCTCATCACTGCGGGAGACTCGTCCGACAAGCACAAGACGCGGGAAGTCGCCAGGGAATTGTGGATGAAGAATGTGCGGATCTCGGCAATTGGGGTCAGCACAAAGAAGATTGACGAGTTGGACAAAATCACAGGTGGGAACTATCCGAATGAAACAGGTGGCTTCAGAACTTTCGATCATACCGTTCTTCGCGGCAAAGTTGATGAGATGGTTAAATTCCTCTGCTGGAATGATGGCCCTGAAGTTCAGGAAAAGTGCTACAACCCAATTGACTTTGTTTTCGGTATTGACGTCACTCTTCCAGAGGCAACCTTCGAATTTGCAAAGTCCATCGTTCGCAACGTGATTCAGCACTCCATCCTCCAGGACATTGTAAGGGACGTCCAGCGAGTCGTAGTGTTCACTTATGGAACCGCGCGAACCCCCATCGTCACATTGATGAACAATTACAGTCTGCCCAGGATGGATCACCTGATCCGCATATCCGCAGTCCCTTATGTAGAAGATTCTGACACCGGGGTGGCAATCATTAGCGCAAGGGGGCTTCTCAACCCAAAACGACGGGACCTGCACGCCAAGGTCCTGGTTCTTCTCACCAACGCCCTGAAGGAGGATCCGGCGAAGCTCAAGGTCGAGGCGGATATAGCCCGGGGGGAGGGAATCGAGATTACAGTTGTGGAGATGGGGAAGGATGCAAATAAGGACGCCATCCAAAAGCTTGTAAACGATGACGAAAACAGTATCCTGCGATCAATCGAATGTAACCCTGAGGAGAAGCTGGATAATAGGGAGTGCGAAAACAGACTGGTGAGAAAGATTTGTCCAGGTACCTGTGAAACGGAATGCCCCGCCAAAGCTCCGTGCCCCAAGTAAATGTTTACTAAATGGACGTGTCAAATATAATTTAAAGAAAAATCCACCAATTAAGCAATCATTGATTGTCAGTAAATATATGGAAGAGTACACATTTTCAGTCAATAAAAACCATTACAGAATTACAGGTGAAGCAGCTACAACATTACATTATTGCGGAATGCATGCTCTTTCAAATTTCTCCAATACACAAACTTAATAACGATTACGTTGTCTCATATTTTCCTTACATGATTCTAATAATATCTAATTTTACTCCTGCGGTTTGTTCCAGTCGATTGCAAAGTACATAAAAAGTTGTTTTAATCTTCAGAATTTTCATTGAGGGATACCATAATGGAAAACCTAAGGGAACCTTAAATCCAAGTGTTTCATCTTCGCAAGCGAAGACTGTGCTCATTGTCTTTCGCCCATTATGTATTTCTTTTCTCGATTTCGTTTTCTATCTATTGTGCTCATTGTCTACTTCCCTAATTATGAATTCCCATTGTCTCAGAGTAAAGACAATAAACATGAAACAATCTTCCGCATTTCTTTTCTGGTGTAATTTGGCCACGTAATTCAATGAGTAATAGAGTTCTTTGACACCAGATGCCCATAATTGACAGGTTTCCAATGGAGAAGATGAAGTTTACTCCGCTATTGGTGGCGGTGTTGTTTTGTAGCACCCTCATCGCTAACTCCTATGCCGTAAGTTTGACTTTATTTAATCGTAATTATTTTATTTTATTTGAACTAAACTAATTATGATTTAATCCAAATAAATGGTTTTCTATATACACTTTGTTGCACCCATAAATCAGGCGGAGCGTGTTGCCAGACAAGATGAAGCCCCACCACCCATGTCCCCTGAACAAATTGCAGCCTTGCAGGCAAGAGTTCAAGCCATGAAGCAGGCAGAACCAGAAGCACCTGCCGCTGCTCCAGCTGGGGTAAAATGATTACTCTTTACCACAAGTAGTTTTTTTTAACCATCTTGGCTTTGTAGGGAAACGCGGAGGAGGACGCTGCTGCTGCAGCCATTGCTGGAAAAGGCGCTGGAAAGAAGAAGCCAAAGGCTGAAGAGGCGGAGGAAGAAGAGGAGGAAGAGGAACAACCAAAGGCAAAGAAAGCACCAAAGAAGAAGGGACACGGCGGAGGAGGATTGCTTGGAGGCCTTCTTGGTGGGCTCCTTTAATTTAATACATTTCCTTTCTTTGTTACACATTTTTTATTAATTAAAAGGACTTGTCACAGTTTAATCTCAAGTCATCACATTCCACTCGAATCGTAGATACCCGTCTTCCTTCTTTCCGTCCGGCGAACAAGCGTTTAAAGTCTGTAAGTAAAACAGGTCTGATAGGAAAGAAGTGGTTATGACCCTGGGGGCATTTTGACATTACCCATTAATGACCCGTTGAATCATTCTGTAAATTCCTTTTGGTTGCATTCCATGTCTTGTGACTAAAAAACGAGAAACATGAACGAGTGTATTATATGAAAATTCATGCTCTAACCGTGGTTTCCAAAGTCAGAAAATCCGAACCAGTCCTGTAATTATTTTAATCCCATAAGAGGTTTCAGTTCCACGAAAAAATTACTATATTTTACATGGTATTAGGGTTTTAGATATACCCAGCAATTAAATGTTGGAGGCAGGAGAAAGGCCGTTTGAGGAAACATGACGATGATGTTGTTAAAATCAGCGACTTGAGTGTACCCACCATACTTTCTGTACAAATTGGGTAGCACAGGCCCCCTAAAAGACAGCCCTTCTTAAATGATCCGGGACATAAAAATGACTGACTTACTCCATTTGATAACAACCATGAAAAACTACGTGCAATCTAAGGAAACGAAGCAACATAATCATCATTAAATGTAATGTATTCGTCATGGTTTAGTTAGTTACCGACACGGCTTTGGATCATCGTACTGGCAACCATTGGGAATCTATCAAATTTCATATAATTATTTCATCACTTATGTCGCTAATTATGATCGCGTTTGTGTCATTTGAGGTATCACACTTACGTAGATGTAGCCGACCTTCGCCATTCCAGCTATTGCAAAATTTTTACCAAAAAATTCAGTCTGATCAAATCTAACGAAACTCCCTGTGTACTTGTGATAAATTGGAGGTTTGACTATGTCTCCAAAGAACCAATTTAATGCTTCGTAAGCTCCATTGACACCACAATAATTTACACCAAACCTTTGAATGTTCAGTAGCCAACACGGTCCACCTCTGAGATCGTCTATTGGCTACAAAACAAACCGAAAGGAAAATCATGGCAACATTGATATAAAAGCTTGGCACCTGCCCGTGGCCCGAAAATGGATGCAAGTTCAGCTTAACGTCAGCTCCAAAAGCCTCATACATTTTCTTCGCGGACAGTCCAAGAGTAAAGATAGCCTCAGATTTAGAATAAAAGTTGTAATTAATGTTATGTGTAGCTTAGTGTATTAAGTAAGGAAAAATTACTACGCCATCCCAAAACCCTTGAAATATGTACACCTTCGAGCCTTTAATGTTAACAAGGGGGTCGATTAGGCATTGCGATTCAAGTTTTTCGGCTTCCACAACGAGCTTTGTGAGATTGTGGAAAAGTCCGAAACTCCACGCACAGGGAGTTAGTATCCCTTGCGGTCCTCCGCAAAGATAGGGACCTAGAATTTTAGCAACAAAGTCCGTCACAGTTACGAATCGATCAAGCGATAGAGTTATGTTGTTACCTCCACCAAATTCTGCTGCTCCTTTAATCAGAGATGAGTAAATGAAATGCATATTTGTAGCGAAGAAGGCTCCAGATGAGAGACCGGAAACCGTTACAGTGTGAGGATCCGCATGGTACCATTCTGTCCAAATGAATTAGAAATATGCTTCAACCCTCCAAAATCTCCAAGTGCTCAATTGGACTTACGCAACGGCTCTGCGGTAAAATTCCAAAAATGTTTCTGCCAAATTGAAGCAGACGGCTGAATGACTTCTGCAATTACGAAAAGTATCACAAAAATTCTACCTGTTGCAATTGAAGATAAAGATTGATTCAATCTCATTTTATCTTCAGCAAGCATGGATACATATTTTAGAATACAAAGCAAATGATGACATATGTATTATAAAAAGGAGGAATCTGTAAACAAAGGTATGACGTATGAAGTTTCACATTTTAACTTCATACTTTCTATTTTTTCTTTTGCCACGATTGCCAGTTTTATTTGGGACAGGCAATACAAAAATAAACAAATGTTTAAGTCGGTCAACTAAAGAGAAAATCAGCAGAGGCAGAGTACCACTATATAGGTCATGGTCCATGATTTGAATTAGAAAGAAGATTGCAAAGAGTCAAAATTGGCACTTTACGCTTCTTCAATTTTTAAAGTTTACATAGAAAAGGACGGCGGAGCACCGAAGAAATGACAACACAAAGAGTAGAACCCATCATTATGGGGTATCCCATTGCATTCTGTAACTTCTGTGCATATAAAGTAAACGAAGTTATGGGTGAGCACGTCGTACAGCTTGGGAAAATTTTGTACACAGCGTTGGCGCTATACCCACAAATACATTCTACAAGAAAAGATCGACTGTCGTTAGCATAGGAGTGGATTAAACTATGAGAGCGTCATCTTTGCTATGAAACAACCACAGTGTGACAAAGAACAAGATTGTAAACAATCCTTCAACATAACCGTAACGACAGACGCAATTTAACCCCACCACTTTTTCAGATTTTGGCAAACTGCAATCGCAATGGGCAAATTTTAATTTAGGAATGTTACATATTGTTAAACTTGTCACAGTTTCATCACAAGTCATTACATTCCACTCGAATCGTGGGCACTATTCTTACTCCTTTCGGTCCCTGGAAGACGCGTTTAAAGTCTGTAAAAAACAGGTCTCAAAGGAACGAAGTGGCTATGACGACCCTGGAGCTTTTTAATTTACCCATTAATGACCCGCTGAATCATCCTGTAAATTCCTCTTGGTTGCATTCCATGCTTTGTGACTGAAAAACAAAGGTTTACATGTACGACCTTATTGTTTGAAGATTCATACTCTAACCGTGGTTTCCAAAGTCAGAAAATCCGAACCAGTCCTGTAAATATTTTAACCCCACAAGGAGTCTCAGTTCCATGTAAACATTGGTTGTAGAGTTTCCACAACAAATGAACTTACCCAGCAGTTAAATGTTGGAGGAAGGAGAAAGGCCGTTTGAGGAAACATGATGATGATGTTGTTAAAATCGGCGACCTGTGTGTACCCTCCATATTTTCTGTACAAATTGGGTAGCACCGGTCCCCTAAAAGGCACACCTTCTTAAATGATCTGGAGCATATAAACAAACAACTGACTTACTCCATTTGGTAACAACCGTGGAAAACGACGTGCAATCTAAGGAAGCAAAGGAACATACTTTGTCCCGGAAAAAGAATGTATTCGTCACGATTTAATCAGTTACCGACACGGTTTTGGATCATCGTACTGGCAACCATTGGGAATCTATCATATTGTACTATTATTTCAACACTTATGTCGCTTTTTTGTCTTTTGAGGCATCACACTTACGTAGATGTAGCCCACTTTCGCCATTCCAGCTATTGCAAAGTCCTTACCAAAAAATTCAGTCTGATCAAATCTAACGAAACTCCCTGTGTACTTGTGAT
>JAQIWU010003220.1:0-10021 GCA_034696445.1 Isotomiella minor
TAAGGACTACTTAAGTTTGTTTATGGAGTGTAAGTTCTTTATTGATGTCTTTGTTGTGATCTGTGTTTTAGTGCAGTCTGATTTATGTCCATTTACAGTGGTTCACCTGAAGGGTCGAAGGGGACGAGCCGTTGTGGTGGCTCCGGAGATGGACTTTGAGTGGGAGCTGAGTCTTGTCTAGGGACCCATGGGCATACCTCCTACGCTGATCAGTAAGTGTATCAGTCTTTCCTTAACACACCAGGCTAAAATAAAATGTGACTTGTCCATGTTTGTCTATCGTAGAGAGACAGCACGGATTTGTGGCACTTGGTCAAGAGAACACTGCCTGGTGCATGGGAAGCCGTAGCTTTATTGACATAGAGTCGCTGTTGGATCCGAGGTGGGGATATGCGCCAGCCGGCAGAGTGCGAATCCAGGGAAAAGTGTATGAAGCATGATGATAACTGCATGTCCTACAATTTTTTTTGTGATAACCGTCAAGTCTCCAGGGTATGCTAGATATGTTAGCGAAAAACTTAATATGCCTTATTAAAAATGATGATATCAGGAAAATTTGTATTTCAATGTATAGACTAGGAACGACGTCTCTTCCTCCATTGTAAAGAATATAGTGCTAGAAACAACAAAGGAAACGATATACAGATGAAAATGTGGGCAAATGTGCAACTTTCCCTTTGGTCTCTTCTTTACCCTCCAAATAGACATACCACCTATGCCTCGTGCTTTTGTATTCTTGTGTAGTGTTATACCTCTCCCTCGATGTGAAGATGCTAATAAAACCAAAGGGTTCATACGTAATAACTCCCTTTTGTTTTATCTTAAGGAAATTTATTTGAAATCCTGATGACGTCTTTCCCAACCCGTTTATTGTTTTTTTATACGCATTCAAGTTTATCACAAAAGGGAACCTCTTTAAAAGTAGGTTGATGAAGTCAAGTTGAAAATGGAATCATCAAAGGCAAAGTCATTCATACGTGCATGACGTATATATCGTGTGGATTTATGATTTTGATTCATTCTCTCATCTCATCTCGAAATTAAAAGTTGGAGTGAGGGAGGCTGCTATGCTGCTGAATTATTACTCGGAAAGTGATTTGAGGTGAGCTGGAGAAAGCATAAGCAAGCACCATAGAGCTAGAGAGCTACCTTTCTTTCCCTTGGTCATATCATCGTGGTGGCAGGCCATGTCATGGGCATATAAAAGTAGGTAGGGAGGTGTAGGTGGTGCGAGTAAAAGTAGGATAGCTCTTTTGCAAATAATGGCAAGTTTCCTCTGAAGTTGAAGTGAACACGGCACGTGGCAAACCGTCAATCAATTTTTGTTGACGTCATACTCAGCCCCATTCACGGATTCGTTTTCATTCACAAAATCCTCATTCAAAACCCTACCCGGGTTCAGTTCTGTAGTTTTGGTCCTTTCCTTCCTGACTGCCAAAGAGAGAGGAACGCATAAGTGTGTGTGGTGTGTGTGTATCTGTGTGTTCGGCGTTGTTGGGCTTTCCCATGACTGACTTACCTAAGAGAAAAAGATACATGGAAGACCAAAGGGTGACGCTGTGCCGATTTTTTTATACTTGCGAATTTGCGAATTTTTTTCAAAGGAAAATAGTGGGATTTTGGGACTGGAGAAAGTTGCAAAACTGATTTCTTACAGAAGTGGTGCTGCTGCAGTAGAAACTACAGCAGTGTAATCGTTGGTTACCAATACCACACATTCTACTGTGCACAAGGTATCCTGTTGTTTGCTTGGACGGAATTGTAATTTCTGAGGTAAGAAATTTTATTGGAAATTTTCTAAGCATAGTTGATTGAGCGAAAGAGAGAGAGAGAGAGGGAGAAAGTAATCCCATCTCTGCACACATGCTGCATGCATATGTATATGCATCTGGATAAAGCAAAGTAAAGTATCCATGTTTTCTTATGTACCTGCCTACATACTTTCTAAGACCCAGGCATTCTTCTTTTGAAATGATTTTTGGACGTTACAATTTCAATTAATTACTTACTTTCCATGGATGGATAGATAAGTGGGTGAAAGAAAGTGGCCCAGGTACATTTTTGAACGGCGTAAGTGTAAAGAAAAGTCCGCTATGCTGTGACCTATGGTAGCCTAACTTTTCCATAAAACTTTTTTGCAATTTAGTTATATGAATTTATTGGTAAATTGAATGTGTCAAAATGCAATGCAATTTATCATTACCTTTTGCGACCTTGTGTAGGACTGAAGTACAGTTGAACACCTTTTTACACTTGCTATAACCTTCATCAGAACCAAATGCATGCAGAGGGAGAACATAGGGCGGACCGTAATTTGCATTTACAAAGTCCATTTATTCATTGTTACGTCACATGCCAAACACGCACGCAAAGTCAAAGTGAAAAGTTTTATCCACATGACATCATGAAATGACATCAAAGGACGCCTTGACTTACCTCCGTGTGGTATTTGCGGATACACATGTTACACATGTAGGCAGACAAACCACAATAAAGAAACAAAGTCGGTGAATGTGTGTTAAGTACAAGGATTAAGTATGCGTATACATACATATGCGAGTTTCATGTGCGTAACATGACATTCCGACCAGAGGGAAGTCAAGGAGAGAGGGGAGAGAGAAAAGTGTATCATAATATTATTTAATCGGGTCACATCGTCCAAACTCGCATACTTTCTCCCGCTGCTGACGCAACGAATTCCAATTTTTTCCCTCTTTCTATCCATCCTCTAAAAATAGACGGCATCATCTAATAATAACCCTTTCCCTTTTGGCTTGGCTTGGTGGTATGGCATCGTATGGTGGTGGTGGGGCAAAGTAGGTAAGGTATGCCGTACTCTATAGACCTCAATGAATGTGCGTAAGTAAAAAGCAAAGTGCGAACTAGAGAGTGCGAGTGCTCAACTCGAGATTGAAGGAAGATTGTTGCTATTCTTATAGCAGAGAGACCACATTCATTCATTCACTACTTCTCCTTTCACTCTCCTCTAGTCTAGTCAGTCGGTGATGGTGAAAGTAGGGAGGGAGGGAGGGACAGGGGATAGATAGATAAGCACTACTGGCCTATATATACATAGGAGACGTCGTCGTGAAGAGCGTCATCCGAGTCTCTGAATTGAATGGTCCTCATTATTACGATGAGTTACCTATTTACGCACGTCCTCCGTGCAAGATTATAATATGCGCGTACCTATGTACGCATGTATGACATGACATGGCCCTTTCATTCAACTTCAATCACCTCATCCTCTCCTCAACCAAGAAGAGTGGATGAGATGAGACGAGTCAAGGGGTTGCGAGCGAGCGAGGAGAGAATGTCTCATTAAAAAGGGAATTAATAATTTCCTGTTGAAATGTCAGCTCAGCATCTGGAAAATTGGAGGTAATTGGATATTATTATTGCCGGAGGAAAGGTACATGGACCATGAGAATGGTATGGTGGTGGTGGATGCAAAACTTTCAAGTTGTTTAACACGTCGAGAGGAGTCATAATATGTTGAGAGAGAGAAGGTGAAAGCACGTCACGTTCTTTATGACCAATTTGAGTGAGTGTAATTTAACCTACTAATCCAACTTGTGTCATGGAAAAAGATGACGCATATGGTGCATAGAGTCTTTCATTATGATTTCGGCAGCAAGGTGAAACAGGAAATAAAGACAGAAATAGAATGGGTTCAGTTCGTTCAGTAGTGCTCATTATTGTTCATGGACGCATGGATGGAGATAAATATTTCTAACATGACGTGATGTGAAGATAGATAGATGGATGACGTGAGTCTCTGACATTGAAGTTACTCCTAAAATTAGACTAAAACATTAAAATACACTTGAGGTAATTTACATTTGGGAAGGAAGAAGGAGTGGAAATGACAGGTCTTGTCAATTAGTTTTTGCTACATGATTATTTTATACTTTTCAACCACAAAAACTTTCACCAACGGCTCCTTTGACGGGGTGAAAGTTGAGTTGATTCAACTTGCCATAAGTCTGACCGTACTTGACTTTGACTTTTGACACGTACATCATCATCAAAAAGTAAAGGGAAATTGTGGCTTTTTGGCTTATGATTATTAATAAATTTCTCATTTGATATTGCCGTTTGAATTCCAAGTCCCTCTGCCTTTTGGGATGGAAGAAGACGTTATGCAAAAATATATAAAGTGTTGTAAAGGGCGAGGCTGGATGGCTACTGTTTTGTCGGCCTTGGCAGTAAGCGTTGGGAGATTGACCTACTTCTTAAAATCACATTCAACTCAACCAACATAACATATCACACACCAACCAAACTAAACTCTCTTTCTCTCTATACCTCATAGCAATGTGCGTTGGTTAAAAAGTGGAGTAAAGTAAAGTGGTGGCAGTGGCAGTGGCAGTGGCAGTGGCGGTAGCGGAGAGGAAGGAGCGCCCCAAAACTCCTTTCTCTATAACGACTTTCCCCACCACCACTTTTTTTTATACCTCTTCTCTGCCCTCCCGTCTCCACCATCATACTTTTCTCTATGCTCCTGATGACGTAATTGCAGAGTGGGAGAGCGTCATTCAGTGACAGACCTACACCGGCGATGACGCCAGTGGTGGTGTGGGGAATTTCATTTCGGGGGACCAGTTTCCATTCTTATCAGTTCCTCTCTCTCCCTCCTCCACCTGCTTCTCTATACTTGAGGTGGAGGAGGAGGGGGTCCACTTCTTCCTCTCATACAACAGACACACACAAGCACGCGTATGTGTACGCATCTACGCAAATTACTTATTATTCGCATGTAAAAAAGTAAAAATATGGGATGTGCCCAAAAACCTACATTCATTTTGTGTCACTCATTTCGTGGAGGTTGCGGTTGTCACTGTTGTTGAGGTGAACTGATGTGATGTAGATGTCTCCTCATCATAATATGCTTTACTTCAATTAAGATCCCACGATACAACTGCCACATTCGTGTAGAAATCGGTGAAAGTTGGCGAGCAAATATTTGGCAAAGAGAAAGCGTGTAAATTGTACAGATGCGCAAAACACACACAAGTCTCATATCCAGAAAGCCATAAAAATTAAACGTGAAATCAAATTAGTTAAATGGAAATTCATCACCATCAAGTCTGGGAAAGGGTGCTATTTTATTTCCCATTTATTTGATCAGGATAGTAATGACTCAGCCTCTCTGCATAAAAGCATGTGAAGAGTAATTAATTAAATAAGTTTATCCGATGAGGGCAAGATGAAGGTAAGGAAAGCAGTAGAGTCACTTCACTCCAACTGACTTTATACCTCAAATGAAACGACTCACTCAAGCAGTGCTAGAGTGAGTGATTTGGAGAAAGTATTCAAGTAAATTGTTCTCTGCTTTCCTTTCCGACTATGCCCCAAATAAATCCAAAAGCTAAGCAAACGGGGAGGGGTCCCAGTTTCCTTGGTTATAGTTCTCTCTTCTATTGTCCTCTCTTTCTCCTCTCTATTTCATTTCGTTTCATTCCATTCTATTATTGTCTACTGCCGCACTGAATTGAATTGAATGGAAAAGAGGGGGATCCAGAGCGGTTCTTCCTGTAAACTAAATAAGCACACCCTCGTTGGTCTTGACGTCATATTTGCCAACATTCATTTAAGAAAAGTCAAGAGCAACTTATCTTATTTTCTCTACGATTGGGTTGCCTACCTGAACTGATTGTAAGTGAATGTCTCACTCCTCCCCCTTAGTCTTTATTACATGGTCCCCGGGTTTTGATAAGCATCACTCAGAATGGATTTATTTTCTGCTGTCGTCTGTCGTGTATACATAACATTCCCACTTACAATTATAATTTATAGAAATTGTCAGGAGAGCATCGGTCAGCGTGTGCCTTACACGGGGCGACGTGAGACACTTGAGTCCGCGTTCTTGTTCTCCCTGTCCCCAGTGACCCCTCATCTACCCTACCACCATAGCAAACAATTAAACATGTAGACAATAACATACATGTGCCTCATGCCTGGCCTGAACCATCCACTTCAGACTTCAGTCGCGCTACGAGGAGGTGCGGGGAAAATTGTGAGTGTAAATGAATGAAAGTTTGAAGGGAGTCTGGTTGATGGGAGTGAAAGTCCGTATACATAGAATTTTATCCTTCTTTGCAGACCCAGACAGCCCAGGCGAATGAATTGAGTGTGAATGTGAAAGCAGAGGATGACAATCCTGCTTCGTTCACTTTGGTTCACTTTCACCTTTCGTTTCTGTCATTTTGTCTCATCTTTTAACGTAGGATTAAAAGGGAATGGACAATAAGTAGAAAAGACCACGTGCCTGGGTGTTTAATTCACACGAATAAATTGTAGACCTGAAAATTGGTGTGATCAATCCGTATCGCACAGTGCCCCAAAATATCAAACGAGCAATGAACTGATGTGATGTGGCTGGCAATACATTCACATAAAGATTTTCTTGTTTGCATGTCAACTTTGACCTTTCTCACCCATCACATTGTCAACAACCGTCCATGCTTCCATCAAAGTAAATAGAAAATGTATTGACGATGATTGTATCGTTGGAATTGAATTTATTTCATTCAAACAACTTCTGGGAACAAAAAACTGATTTACATCCATTCAAGTACTACCGAAGACTAAAATCATCTATACGCAGACGTAATTAAAAAATGAAGCCATAAAGAGTTGACTTTCATAGGAAAAAAGAGAAAGTTGACAATGGTTCCTCAAATTTGGTGAGACCCGCACCACCATAATCATCTCAATAGCTACCCCGCAAAAAAACTAGGATAATGGTTTTCCAAGACCAGAAGTAAAATTCCCTGGAGGAAATACGTCCATTTGGTTTTTACAAGAAACATTATTTGTACACATCCTTTCCCATCATGTTTACTTTAGTTTTATTCATTTACCTATTGTGAAAGAGGGTGAAATACCTTAAGTAGAAATGATTATCACTGCCACTATGCTGTCTTTGGAAGAGTGATCATATCAACTTTCTCTTTTGAGATGGAAAGCAAATGAAGCTGACTTATCCGATTTCTTTACTATTGTTAAAGAAAGCTGTCAACAGACAGCTTTCTCTCTTTCTGTTATAAATGCGATCAATTGGTAAATCAGTAGCCTTATTCTGAATTGTGATCTAAAACGTGTGAGATAAGATTTTTACGTTCAAGTAGGCTTTTATTAGTCCCACGTTAATCAAAAGCTGTAATATGTTTAATGCAGAAGGTTATATGAAGAAAGGGAGCAGTCTACAGACACTGATTTACAATATAAATTGTCGTGTTTCTTTACCAATGTTTGTGCTTGACATTATAGCGTGAGACATGACATTACCAACGTCAATTGGTCAATTATAGGTCACATTTGTTTCAGTTTTCCACCACTATGGTAGATATTCTGGGTGAAATTTAAAATCCATTCAAACATTCTTCACTCCTCAGAACCTGAGAATTGAATATTTAGTTGTGTAAATGATTTTAGAAAAGAAAGGAGAAATACTGGCTTAATTTAAAGTTCAAGGTCAGCATTGACGCTTTCTCCTTAAATTTGATTTCAAGGGGAAAAATTAAGCCAGATTATTTCGAGGTGGGTACAAAATAAGAATAAAACAAAGAAGTCCAATCGATCACATGGGAAAAAGACCCTATCCATATAATACGTACACCTAGGCCAATGAATCTAGAGCTTGAGCTACAAGGAAGAAACTATGATAGCAATTAAACCATGTAATGAATGATGATGACACCACACACAACTCAACTCTTTTATTTCCGTTCCCCCGATGTGGGATCACAAAGGAAAATAATATTTCCTTTTTACCGTGTTATTATGTTTGCTAATTACCCCTTTGGCTGTGCTCTCTTCTTGCTTTCACCACCAAAATCAGACGAAATCAAATCAAAGAGTCTATAAAATAAAAGACGACATAAAACGATATGTAATTCGCTTTTGTAGTCTGTATAGACTAGTTGCAAAAGAGGTACTCGCATCTCGAAATGACTTTTGCATGGGCAACAGTGCTTTCACTATCCACACTAGTAAATGAAGAATGAAGCCACAAGTTTCCATATTTCAAAATGCGATCACATACTCAAGGCTAGTTTATTATAGTCAGCTCTCTGCCTGTCTGGCGATGAAGTGATGGGGGCCTCTTTCTTTTGATCATCTTTTCAACCTCATTTTGAAAATATAAACCTGGACTGATTTGATCGCTGTCTATCTATTCGATTTGAAGGAGAAAAGAAAGGAGGAGAGGAGTGCTTGTATGTGTATGTGATTTACTTTACTTTCACCCGACTAAAGTTTTGGAGGTGAAGTCTCCGCGTCTCATTCTCATTTGAGCCGAGGGTCGCAAACAGGTTTAGCTTGGGCCTCATCATCTCTCTCAGATCAGATCAGAGAGAAAGAAGGGAATGGAACGGACGACGGGACAGAGAAAAACCATTCTTTGTCTGAATTTCACAGTAAGCCTTTCCTTTCGGTTAAAGTTATTTGTTTCCAATTAATACCTTGCTTTCAAATCACTCTTTCCTTTTTTGGTAAGAATGAGATCTTTTGGACCACATTTTTGCAAATGTAAGAAGGTTAACTTGTTTGCACAAAACTTTATTCTATTCACCAAATTGTCAGGCTGTGGAAACGTATTCTTGGCACTGACTCATCAAATCAACTCACCTACCTTCCTGAAGAAAGGGTCGAACCAGAAGACGTGGAAAGTTGGATTGGAAGGAAAGGGAAGAAGACGACTTGGTGCAGAAAAAGTTGGGGCATGATGAGAAAGCGTTGCCCATAAAAGCTGCTGTGCACTGCTCAAGATTGTTTTTAATAATTCTTGTGCGTGTGACAGCGGCTATTTTGGCACAACAATTGCATCTGAATTATTGGACTTCTCAGGACTATAATTTTCACGAACGACTACTCATGCCTCTAAGCCAACGTTCACTGCTTGGACCTCTCTCATCATCTTGACTGCAGTGCTGATTTTGTAGGTACTATTTTTAAATTCAAATTGTATGCATGAAGATGGAATATTACAGACTCCAAAGAGATTAAAACGTAGACAGAAAACAAGGGCATACAATTTTATAGGATGAAACTGTTCTTATTAGCGTACTTTGAACCCAATTAAAGCAAAAATTAAATATTGATACGTCTTAGTCTTGAATGCCCAAACTACTCTGCCACACATGTAGATATTTCGTGAAGAAAAATCACATTCTTTCTCGGAATTGAACATGAGAACACAACCACAGACATAGGAATGAAATGAACATGGTACCCTCTTATCATGAGATAATATCATGATGCATGGGAGCAAAAATTATTATTATTTATTCAGGAATAAATAACTTCATCTTTGGTGTACTTTGCTTTAATGTTGCAATAAGCTGAGTTGATACAAGTCCAAGCCCACCTACTTGAAACCTCAATTAAAAGGAAATGACTCATTTTTATCAGTTGCTTTCTTTCTAATTCTAATTTTAAGTATGCAAGTGTCTCCTGTCTGTGCAAACAAACAAGCTGTTGCATGAGGACATGGCATACATAGTTCTCTTTTATACAAAACTATGGGACATGGACACACACAGAGTTTCTTCGTTTATGGGATAAACACGGGATGAGACGGGGCGACGTGAGTCACTGTTACCATCATTGACCCCAAGATTCGGAAAACGTCATTGTCATTACTAGATTAGAACGACATTCTTGACTATGTGGAATAAGTTATTATTTAGCCATTGTCTCTTTATTTCATATTTCACATTTGCTATAAAATAAAGCTCATGCCATTTCGCGTGCGGTCAGTAGAAAGCAACGCTCAAACCATGAATGCCTTTTGCACAATAATCACAAAAGCAAGGCTAATTGTGTGGGCATGAAATAAACGAAGTCTGTAAATGTGTGTGATACCTTTTTTACGCAATAATACCTCACACAATCGTCCTCATAAGTATCATCATCGTTCCGATATATATTTGCATGTCCAGGAAGCATATGGATACAAAGGGAAAAGACTGAAGGTCTTTTCTTGATTACGATTTTTCGATTTTGAATTGAACAT
>JAQIWU010003221.1:0-10020 GCA_034696445.1 Isotomiella minor
ACATTTCATTTTGAGAGATGTTGTAATTTCAATTTTGCATCCTGGGGGAATTTGCACAACTGAGACTTCAGAAACTTAACAGCTTGTTAAACATCAGTTTTGTTTTGTTGACAACAATTCCTTATTTAAGTTGTTTGTCAACCTTGTTGCGAAATCTACAGTAAATATTGCAGATCCTTAGACGAATTTAATACTCCATAACTTAGATGAGTCCGCCGTTTTAAAGCCGTATGTGCCAGGGCATTGGCAAGTTGGCATTAAGGGCAGTTTTAATATAAAAAATAGTACCAGATTTTCTAGTCATGCTTTCACCCATATTCATTCTCATTAGCATATTTAACGACGCTCAATAAATATTCATTACGTAACAATGCCTGTTATGCTGAAATAAAGTGTATGCAAACGATTCTTTACATAACTTTTAATCCCATGTTGATAAAATTTCTAATAAAGCCTGGATCCTACTTTATGCATTTCTTACGATTTTCTCCACGGTATATATTATGGCTTTCCGTAGGCACCGACACCATCCAAATCATCCATGGGGCCCACACTTTGAGGATAATGCGGTCAATGTAACAATTCGAGAAGGGAAGAGCGCCTACTTGGACTGCAAAGTTGGACTAATTGAGGACAAACTTGTAAGCCACTTTATACTCTCCTCTTTTCTTCCATCCTAATGTTTCATATTACAATACTTCTTTCTCAATCTCATTTCCCCAAGTTTCCAAACTATCTTTTTGTGTGTTGTGGTTTGAGTGGAGATGGAGATGAAATGAGATGAGGGAAGCCGAAGAGAGAGGAGAAAGTGAAATGTGCATGGAGAAAATTACAAAGAAAGTGATCCTAAAAGCGAGACATACACACTGGAGTCTTAGCCACAAACTAACCACACACAAAAATGAGTTAACTAAGCCATACTTTGTGCATAAGTTTAATCTTGAGAAGAAGGAAAGTTTTATTCCTCTGCAATAGGCTCACTTTCCCTTATTGATCTACCATAATAAAACCCAGTCAGAGAAAATAAATTCCCAAAGTAATGAGGCGTGTGAACATTGATGAGCTTGATCTATTTCGAGGATTCCAATGTTGAGTTTGTAGAAGAATTAAAAGAATTCTAACTGAAAGAAGTGGTTATGGCATGACAACCGAAAAGTAAAAAAGGGGAGACAAAGTTTAAATTTTATCATGTCTGTGAATGACAGGGTGAAGTAGTGTGATTAAAATTTCAAAAAAGATGTTACTTGTGAAATAAATTATTCCGAGAAGCTTGAGTTACACCCGTATCATCTTTTTTAGCCTCTTCGTTCCAAGTGAGCGGGCACTATATATAGCGTATTTGCGTAGAAATTTTTTGGTTCTTGTGTCTGAATAAGTCATGCGAAGATTTAGATTTGGCAAATCTGTTCCTACTTTTTCGGATTCCAGTTCAGGGCCAAACGTATGGAGACTGGGTTCGTTTCCTGTTGAACAATTTCAGCAGCAGCAAAAGTTAAGAGGAAGCCAAAGAAGAGTTTACGTACGTGGAGGTACAATAACAGTGAGCTTTTGGAGTCCATAGGTCCATATACCTTATGTTAGTTCATACTATGGTTTCTGCATATGAACGTAAACCAAATTCCGCCGCTGTGCTTATCCCATGCTTTGATATGAAGAGAATGGCTTTGAAATATGACGACGCAGAGCAATAATTCATCCTGCAAGGTTCTCCAAAAAAGAGTATGGAGAAGGAAAATGGGTTATGAATGAATCTTTTGACCACATGGAAAAACTAAAGTAGCTAAGCTATGAATTTGGCTTGTGAGTTGGAGAGCATGACGCTGACGCTGTGGCCCCTGCTGGGGTGAGCAATATGACCACAGGCAACCACTAAAATCTAATCGCAAAAACGAGATAATGGGGCTAAAACTTGAGCCAAAAAATGACTGAACGTGAACAGACACCACCACGGTTTATATGTATGTCGAGTTGAGTGTTATGAAGGTGAAAGTGAAAGGTAGGTGCAGAAGTCTGTGTTGATGATGTGGGCGACCACATAAGGTCATGATGAATAAAAACCACGACAGCCATATAAACCATAACGAAGTGACAATGAAGTACTTTCCCCCATAACTTTTTTTTGTCTGTTTTTTAAAGGTATCCTGGGTCCGGAGGAAAACTGACCAGTTGGAGCTCCTCACTTTGGGAACTACGAATCACAGTTCAGATCCAAGATTTTTATCAGATTTTAAGTACCCCAACAACTGGAGACTGGCCATTAGAAATGCTTCCAGGAACGACTCGGGAGTTTATCTTTGCCAAATATCTACCCATCCTCCTAAAGGCCTCGAGGTTCATGTTACTGTCGAAGGTTAGTTTGGTTTCTTAACTGCATGTATAAAGACACTTTTATGATGGCCCACTACTGTCGCACATTTTATTGACTGAACCCACACAATTACTTTCTCAAATGCCTGGATGATGAACATCATAAAGTGGTTGGTGGTTAAACTTCTCTCTGCGGCTGAATGAGTCCCAATGCCAAAAATATAGTGTCTTACACCCAATTCAATTGCAACTTACTTTATGATGATGGCAGCATTATATTGCTGTTGTTACTGTCGCAATAATTATTATGACAAAAACAAAACAAAGTTAACTGCTGGCATTTTGGCAAGAGGGAGAGGTAAACATGATTCATTGTTTGTATCATCGTTATAAGTCCGCCAAAAACGCATGGTATGCATTCATGGAAAAGGGACACGTAGGTATACCAAGCACGCTTTCCAAGGAGAAAGTAAGTAGTGAAGAGAAAAGTGGGAGAAGTTAAGTAAGGATAAAATATATCGGGCGATAACGGCTTCTGAAGTCATTTATCAATTCCTCCTCCTCTGCTTTTCTTCTCTCAGACGAAATTACTTGGAAGAGATGTTTAAAGCCTTTTTATAACTTATTGCCGTCCCCAAACTACTTCTACTCCTCATTCTATTATTATATCTTCCCTCTGATAGTCCCTTAGTCTTAGTTTATTACAGTTTAAATTGCCATTTACCGTAATCAACGAAAATGCTTCGCAAGGGATATGCGCCGTATAGATTCAATGTCCCACTAACTAACTTTCATGATCATTCGAATTGGTCCACATTCCGAAAAGAGCAGTGAGTACTTCAGTTAATTTGAATTCCAAGAGGTAGTCATGTATCTAATGGCCATTGTTGCTGTTGCGTCCTCTTTTAGAGAAAACATGCTCTTTCAAAAAGGAGAACAGAGCTGCTAATTTATGTCGTGTGCATTGTGTAATGGTGAATACTAGTACGGCTTTCTTTTCTGCACCTTTTTAGTTTTCAAGTAATTTGAAGGCTTTTCCTAATCTTTTAAGAAAAGAATTCAGAGTTTCGTGAGTTTAATAAGAAAATGACAAATCTTTCCATTGTACACATGGAGAAAAAGCCATTTTGACTAATGCACAACTGTGTAATTTTGTGGTTATAGCGTCTGAAGTCTTCATAGTCAACTCTCGTGGAGAAAGGATAAACGATGTACATTATAAGGAAGGTTCCACCCTCCAACTCGTCTGCATAGGTAAGTAAACTAACTCTCATTCTTTTGTCTGCATTCTTCCTTCTTACACAGTGAAAACAGATAAGTAGCAACAAAACAAACGGAACCAAACACTTACTTTTGAAGTGAAAGTTGTTCTAGTAGAGGAGGTGTGTGTGTTTGTTTCCCTTAGTGTTGTGGTTTCCCATTATTGCAATGTGGTTTCTCCCCCTTTGTCTCTTCTTTACCTAAAGTTAATGTTAGATTCCACTAAAACCAAGACCAGCAACTAACTTAGGCTGCGTAAGGAGGGATAAAAGGGAACACCAGCAGGTCATTTTCACTCTAACAAACAAAATTTCCATGCACGCTCTACCTAGCGTGTAATTGCGTACACGTAAAGTTCGTTCTAAATTGGATCCCTGCTTTCACCAACAAAACAACGCATCCACCCGTGGATCAAGACATTGCGAAAATATTGTTTCTTTCTTTTCTTTTTTACAGTGAATAATTTGAAGTCAAAGTCTGTAAATTGGTACCGTGATAACACCCTGCTCAACCATGATGTTAATCGGGGTGGTGTAAGCATAAAAACCGATATGCAGTCCGACCACGCCAAAAGTGTTCTGAACGTCGCCAGGATCACACGCAAAGATGTCGGGACATATCTTTGCTCTGCCCCACACTACAATGCATCAATCACCGTCCATGTGCACAATGGTAAGGACCGAATACAAGGCGGTTTTTTAAGGATTAAATGCTGAGAGGATTTTTGCACGTTGACAAAATAAATAAGCAAGCTTTGTACAAAATTAATTTCAAATAGGGTCAGTGGACTAAATAATAAACCAAAGCTTTACTTACTTTGGTACACAATTTCCCAAATGGAAAGGGCTAGTTGAAAATAATAATTGTAGTTTGTTTCTATTTCTCCACAAGACCAATTTGGCGTAAACTAAAGTAGGAAGTAGGGCGGATTAATCGTGCCAAATTTTTAATCCTCACATAATAAGTTGGGGATTATAGAAGAAAACTCTTTCGTGCTCTACAAATAGTACCCAGAGCAGAGCACTGGTTTAATCTGCCAAACAATCATGGCAGGTAGACCCGTGAAACAAAAGAACCGAAACATTTGACTACTTGTCCTTCAGTGTTCAGTCACCCCTGTAATACGTATATAGGTAAACATGCACCTTTAGAAGGACGGGATGCAGCATGTTTAGTTGGTGAAAGTTATTTGGAAGGAGGAGGAAAGAGGTGAGGGTGACGAGTGCTCAAAGAGTGCTGAGATTCAAAATTAATGTGACATAATAATGGGCACCTTCTGGCATTTTTCTTCCTTCCGTTCCTTTCTTCACTTTCTCCGCCACTCTAAACTTCTTTTTTATTATTTCACCATACACACAAACCATTCAAAGGATGTAACCTACAAAAGAACATATGCAAACTTCCACATGCGACGCATTCTAAACAACGTCCAAAAAACTTCAGTAGTATCATAACGCTCTCTCTTTAAAAGTGCTGAATTTTTCTTTTACTGTTATTTCTTCTTCTTGAAAGAGATAAATGATTTTTTCCGGCCTAAGGGGTGTTATTTTTAAATTATTTTGGCACCCTTTTAGTTGCGAACATACATACTTTCTTCAACTACTGCTCCTTTTTCTCTAACATCGGATTGGAGAGCAGACGACTCTCTGTAGCTCCTTGCTGCGTATCTTATATGACAAACTTTAACCAGAACAATTATGAAATGATAACTTTTTTTGTGGTTCATATTGTAGGCGAGTACCCTGCCGAACTGTATCATAACAGCGGTCCTGGTCAACATGGAGAGAATTTGTGGACCTGGAAATCTATTCTTCCTCTGATTTTCCAAGTTCTTCATCCGGACGTATTATCCACATTCACACAGTTTACAAAAGCAGCAAGCTAATGGAATTTGAGCATGTTCAACTCAAGCTGTACTATAATATTATTTCTCTGTAGTAATTTTAGTCTACCTGAGTACATATACCAAATATACGTGAGTACTAAATACTCTATGACATAACAGAAAGGTCGCATAATGATAAGTAATACTATATTTTACGCGTGTCAGTTCTATATGTCGATATCTTAAGAAAACTATTTCCCTGATGGACCATTAAATATCGCTGCATTTTCCAATGAAGCTGTATCTTATTATTATTTGTCAGCAATGTGTCGTGTCCCATCCTCTGCTCTGCAAGACAAATGTGGGTAAGCAGCGTATCATCATTCTTGAACGTTATGAGTAGAAATTTGTTGAGTACAAACTCCTTGCTTCAAGTCGGTTAACCTGACATGTTCATATCGGGTTACGTAACGCCTAGAAGCGACAGGGCAACTCCTCGTCGGTCACCACACAGAGCTTGCAGTCATGTCGGACCAAGAACCTCTCTGAGCACTGCTCAAACCGACGTGAGCACAACGATTTTATATTTCACAAATTGACTAATACGGGTGAATGTGAAGACTCAAACAATGACCAAGGCATTTTGAACATATTTTTAGGATATAATTTGATTTTGCACTTCTGCCATTCTTTCTATTCCGCTACCATTCTTTGTACTCCTAAAATTTAGCAGCTGCTAAGAAACCTACTTGCGTTTCATACGACATTTAATTTAATTGACACATTTCCTTTAACTTCAAAACCATGGAAATGTGTTGCCCACATGAACCATTATCTGGAGCACAGCGTTAATTAAATTATCATTCCCTTCCTGGACCTGATGGACGTACAATAATGATTCACATTTTGTCACATTGTTCGTCACACACACCCTACATCCGCCTAAGTAATTCATGGTAAGTTTCAAGTACCACGTCATAAAAGTGTGTCATGCAGTTGTTATCATTGTTAAGGGCATTTAAAACGTCTCCGCACTCACTTCCTCCCTTCAATTTTTAACTCAACTTTTACGCAACAGGAAACCAATGAAAAGGGCAAGAATGCCTAAGGGAAAGTATGGACAGGGACCTCAGACATGTAGGTAGCTTAGCATCAGCATCTTTCTCTTGGGACCTCCAGTGGCAAACTTTTATTTTCCTCTAGACTTTCTTCTTTGGAAAGAGTGTGCGTGCACAAAGATCCTCTCGCTCCTTAATTCAGTGGAGAAACCCACCCTTTTAATAAATTATTCATCAAGTTTCTTCATTTTGCACTAGAAAAGGATGAAGAAGACGAACATGAATTGCACTAGTGGTTAGCGACCCAACTGAACTCTTGGATTTAATGGATTGTGAGTGAAATTTTAGTGAACGAGGGGTATTCATCCTTCCGCCCTATACAACCAACCAAAGAAAGAGTTCACACTTGCATGAATGTATGTACAGCCATAGCTTACTTTCTCCAAACCAAAGTGAAGTCTTATTGCCACGCGATGCGATGCCATGTGATAATTTCCACCAGCTTCATCCCATCTTATCTGCTGATGTGATGTAATGAAAGGAAGAAAGAAAGTCATGTTCATTTTCTCATTCGGCCTGAGATCTGACTGAAGTGAGAAACACTCCAGACCACTACCACCCAAATTCTCACTCTTCATTCTCGATTAACTTCCCATAATGTAGAGAGAGAGGACTAAAAAGGAAGAAGATGAAAGGAGAGAGGGTGAATATGTTCCGTACATTTCATTTGGTGCATTAGTATATGAGGTCGTATTACCCTCTGCACACAGCAGCAGCAAAGGATCTTATCTTTTCATGAACTTAATTATGGCTTTTTGCCTTAACTACATTATTCACTTCCTTGCATGTGCATACTCAGTACTACAACACCAGCTTCGTTTAATTTAATTACATTGTTGTGCAAATTAATGTCCAAGGCTCAAACCATCATGACTACATAGATTGTATGAAGGAAAACAATTGAGACTGTAATTTGCATATTCGCATAGTTACTCAATGGGCCGTGAGTCGTTTGCACAGGCAGAAGAGTCATAATTTAATGGAGAATAATTTTGAAGGGACCAGTGGAGCGTAGTTTTCTTATGAATGTTGATTTCAAATTTTGAAATGAATAAGGAAATTTTATAGGATGGCACTTTATGAAAAATTAAGAGGCATCATTGTCGATTAAACACAACTACTTCTTTAAATTGCATGAAACCAACGTTAAGGATTCATTTCATATAACGTTGGTTGGTTTTTTGTTAATTTACAAGTGGGATACCTTGCCTGATGTTATACTTTGGGTATAACATTTCTAGGTTAATTGTGTCCTTCCTTAGTCAATCCCTCACCGGTCCAACTAGATTTGTTGCCTAATTTATCTCAACTGCGCTACTGGAGTGCTCCCTGGCTTGTTTATTCCATCTAATCTGTCTTCCTGGAGTGGCTTACAATCTTTTAAGTCGTCTCTGAATGAGGTCACTGCCATTAGGTCTCTACTCTGTTCTGAAAATCACTATGCAAATCCAGGCTAAGTCGTGGGATAAAGCAAAATATTTGTCCTTCCTGCGTAAATTGATTAAATTTTTCACTTTGCACAAACAACGTCCAAGTGGAAAAAGAAGCTTGGAGACAGTAACTTCCACTACTACAGAAGAAGCCTGTCAAACAAAAGTCTCAGTCTACCCCACTTAAAGTTAGCTACGAGTCATGTTGACAGTAACATTTTTTGTACAAAGGTAGCTTTAAAACAGTTCTGTTGCAATCAGAAACTAGACATCATAAGAGTTGAACTCCTGACAGAGGATGAGAGGTAGACGAGTGAGTAAAGTGAGATGAGATTTTGGAAAGAGATGGCAAATAAAAGTGAAAGTACTCTGAGATATGTACAATATGGAAGTAAATTTAGGAAGCTACTTACTTTGAGTCCACTTACTTCATTCCACTCCTTTTGCCTTTCTCTTCTACGTTCCCTTAGAATCTTAAAAACAACAAATCACTTCACCCCTATGCTCACGACGATCTTCATTCCTTAACCTTTTTTGCAGAACAAGAAAGAAGTAATAGATATGAAGTCGCTCTACCATATTTGGCTCATGAAATATTCTGACAGAGATTTAGTTGACCCATTGCGTTCGTTGCCTCTTTCATAATATCTCGTATTTAGCTTCACAATTTGTCTTTAGGACACAAAGCATACTCGACCGTCGACACGCATACCAACGAACAGACAGAGTGCATTTATACCAACATCTTTATTTAGAAGAAGAAGAAGAAGCAACAAAAATTATTTGCAACATCTGCTCGAACAATATTTGTACCTTTACCTTTCGTTGGAGTCATACAATCGCACATGTAATGCAGTTGACGGCAACGTGGGAACATGCAATTTCCTTTTCTCCAGCCAGTTTCCATAAAAAAAAGTAGCCATAAAAGTGGGAAGATTTTATTTCCTTGTTGGACAAGATTACCTTCTCTCTTTGTTTCTTGAATGGGATGAGATTTTGTATACGAATGTGTCATTTATCCTTAATATCACATCTAGAGTGGACCTCATGTTCTCTTACAAGATCTAATGTAGGAGCCAAAGGTGGTGCAAAATAGCAATGTAACGAAGCTGTGCATCGCCAAATGACCTTTTTACACGTTAATCTAGTCTTATTCCATCAGCCACTTTTTGTCTTCTCCAGGTTACGACTCTAAAACCGTTGGCCACATCAAACATCAGGTACTTCGGGGTATTTCGGGGTTAGGCATACAAAAATATTTTGATAACCAAAGAAGGGGACCATCATGTAGTCGCTGAATTCAGGGCAGAATGTCTGATGCCTACTTTCGTTCGAACATTACGACCCTAAGTCAATTATTTTGATCTGTAGAAGATTATTTTGGAGGAATATTTAATAAAAACCATAGGAAGTATGCCCATTTGGTTCTCCTGATTCAGACACCATTAAATTGTCTTGTGTCTATTTCTTTACATTATCCCTTCCCCCATCCATGCAATTGCAGTTTATGTATCTATGCTGCGCCTCTTTGACTATTCAATGCGTGTATTTATTGCCTTTGGATGGATGAAACCTCATCTCATTTACACACGCAAGACCCCTGTCGTTTCTTTTCAACCTCTTTTTGGGTTGTCATGAATTATCAAAGCGTAACAATTTGGCTCGGAAGTTGGGTGAAAAGTTAACTAAAAGGAACTAGCCATATTTTCTTTTTCCTTCTCCCATTTCCTGTTCCTCTACTTACTTATCTTCACTCTCCCATCTCAACTTGAACTTCTTTTGCTTTGCTTTCACCCATATCGTGTTGAGCATATATCAGCAGTTTTCTCATGAAAATAAGGATTGCTTTTATTTCCCTTGGCAAAGGTACAAATTTACAATCACCGCCACTATAGCTTCCCAAATATACTCCACAGCAATTTGAAACAAATACGGGAAGAATGTCCATCGCTTGTTCTCATTTCTTCAATGGTCCCATCATCGAAGGTTCCCAGGGTGAAAGTTTAAAATAAATGATGAAAAGTTATGAATTAAAAAAGTGTAATTTGATTTTTATCTTTGTCTTTTTCATCTTTAATTA
>JAQIWU010003222.1:0-10019 GCA_034696445.1 Isotomiella minor
CCGTCGGTCCGTCCGTTGATCCGTCCGTGCGTCAGTCCGTCTGTCAGTCCGTCCGTTGATTTGCCCGTCTCTCAGTCCGTACGTCAATCTGTCCGTCCGTCGGTCCGTCCGTCGGTCCGTCCCTTCGTCCGTTTGTCAGTCCGTCCGTCAATCTGTCCGTCGGTCGGTCAGTCCGTTCGTTGGTCTGTCCGTCAATCTGTCCGTTGGTCCGTCAGTCTGTTAGTCCGTCCGTCTGCTAGTCCGACCGTTTGTCCGTCATTCGGTCCGTCCGTCTGACATTTCGTTCGTTGGTCCGTCCGTCCGTCCGTCCGTCAATCTGTCTGTCTGTCTGTCCGTCCGTCCGTCCGTCCATCTGTCAGCCCGTCCGTCTGTCAGTCCGTCTGTCAGTCTGTCCGTCTCTCAGTCCGTCCGTCTGTCGGTCCGTCCGTTGATCCGTCCGTGCGTCAGTCCGTCTGTCAGTCCGTCCGTTGATTTGCCCGTCTCTCAGTCTGTCCGTCAATCTGTCCGTCTGTTGGTCCGTGCGGCTGTTAGTCCGTCCGTCTGCTAGTCCGACCGTTTGTCTGTCATTCGGTCCGTCCGTCTGACATTTCGTTCGTTGGCCCATCCGTCCGTCCGTCCGTCAATCTGTCTGTCTGTCTGTCCGTCCGTCCGTCCATCTGTCAGCCCGTCCGTCTGTCAGTCCGTCTGTCAGTCCGTCTCTCAGTCTGTCCGTCTCTCAGTCCGTCCGTCCGTCGGTCCGTCCGTTGATCCGTCCGTGCGTCAGTCCGTCTGTCAGTCCGTCCGTTGATTTGCCCGTCTCTCAGTCTCTCCAGGGCACGGGTATCTCATTCGCTGAACGTAATTCCGTTGTCATGTCATGTCAGGGGGCTTTGGGGCGTTGGGGCATTGGGAGACACTTCTTCAGAACTTCTTATGGGTGGAATGCGTATACTCTTCCAAAGCTTGACTTTTGTTCCGCATATTGTCCTGTCAGTCAATCCGGTTGTGGAATAATTTCACATTCAGTGGGATGAGATACGTTTGATTTCAAAGAAACAATACTTACAACGAATACCAACACCTCACTCTCATTTGTTGTTGATGCTAAACTGGTATTAAACCTTCATGGCGTAAGCTTATCAGGTAGGAATCATGTCCTTTTACATGTCGCATTGTCACGTTCCCGGGAAAATGTTAATCCCTACTTCATCGGTGACATGCAATTCGGATCTTAGTCCTACGATTCTATTCTACTTATAATTCTTCATTAGAAAAAGTTGTCACAAGGAAGTTTTTGAAAGTTTCGTTGTGTGAAACCTGGATTAGATTAGATGACTTACTCTTCTTTCTTGCCAAACCGAGGTTGGTAATTCTATCCTTATGCGCTTGTGACGTTGAGTCACTTCACTGATGTAATAAAACGATGATACGCTACGGTCGACTTCATCTTGTGTTTGGAGCGTGGATTTCTGGAAGATCATTAGCATTTTTATTTTCTCCCGTTTTTTTCTTGGTTTAAAATGCACATGCATAAATTACAGATCCAAGAAGAGTTAGATAACCCATCATGAGGCTGGGTAAAAAACGCAAGAAAGAGTCGCTGTTCCTTCCGATCATGTTAATGTAACAAAGTAAACGTGGTCACAGTCATGTCACGTTTCTTTTGGTTCATTATTATTGTGTGGGCGTTTCATTTTTGTACCCAGTGCATTTCTGAATGTTGCTTTTTCATTATGCACAAGAAGTTACATTATGCAGCTAAATTGACAATGAAGGATCCACACTGCAAGCTCACCATGATTGCCAATTGCCACTAAAATCCAAAATGTAGGTGCACTTTGTCAAGTAATGTGGAAATGCTTGTAATTTAATTAAATAAAGGAGAATTAATGGAGGAGGCCATACAACCGACAGTAATGCCGAAATGAAGGAAGAAAGGAGTTAAAAAGAAGTAAAGAGTTGTTCTCCGGAACCAAATATTGATGTCTCCAAATTCCTCTTGGTTAAATTGAACTGAAATAATTGCTGGCATGAAGAAAGGCTTCCTCGCTTGTGTGTGGAGGAGGAAAAAGAATTTCTTTAAGACCAAGGAATGAGCTATTTCCAGACTTTATTGTTTTCTCACAAGACATTAAGTCAACTTTTTGCCTCATCCCATTCCCTTTACACCACCAACATTCCCAATCCCATTACCACCAGCGTTGAGCGTTAAACATGGAGGAAAAGGAGGAATAAATAAATGTTTTAATGACTTATGGCCAGCGACACACTCTCACACACATTACGCATAGTGAGCCCCCCAAAAGAAGTTCTGAGAAGTTCTTGCATAACTAAACTTGCGTGACTTCGACTGCACCTTCTTACGCCATCATAATGTTCTCGTATGTGGATGAGAAATTCTTCCCTTTTTATAAATTACTCTGGTCTCCAGGTCATAAATGAGTTAACTTTGGGTTTATAAAGAGTTGAGATGAAATGGGGGAGGGTGGAAGGAATGGAATAAGGCGAAAAGTCCATAGAATAGATAGTTAGTTAGTTGGTTTACATCATCATGATGATCACACTACGTGAAATATTTATGACTGTGCCATGAGGTAAAAATAAGATTGTACAAAACGACAAGGAAATATTTATGCATCCTTCAATAAGTTGTAGTTGCATTCAAGGTGTTAAAGTTATGCCAGGCGTGTGAAGTACAAGTGTATGTATTTGTAGTTTCTGAGATTAAACTTTGTTAACATTTTTTTCATTTGTATGATTTCAGTTGGAAACATGGACAATACTTGAATTACTCTGACATCATTATCTACCTTAGGTAAGTCAAATATCCCCCTTCTGCCGCAAATGGTGATTCTGTCAAGGATTCCAATTAAGAAGGTATTCAGTCTGTGAAACTTTCTGGGTTAAAAATAGTCTGATAACTGCGTAAACTTTTTTCGGTTTTTTGAGCTATTCGATTTTGTCAAAAAGTTAATTTTCTTATGGATGACTTCCTTTCTTTAATGGGATACAAATCAGGTTTGCGTCATCAGCTATTAGGTAACAGTGTGGCACGGAAGGAACCTTCATATTTTGGTCTCTCAAGTTTTTTGCACGGTGCTTTCCTTTTCCTTATCTACATTTCCCTCATTTTATTCTCTTTCTCTCCGACGCACTGTTTATGCAGTCAAGTTTAGTTTACGTGACAAGTGCATACAGTTTTGTGAAAATTTTCTTTTTTGTCCCTCTCCTCAGCTTTTTATCTGGTTTTCCTTGGGACGACTGACTGACACTCCCTACGAAATGAAATATTATATAGTGACTGTCATTTCTCGTTTGCAGAACGCGAACGCATATTTGCTT
Source organism: Isotomiella minor (assembly GCA_034696445.1). NCBI lineage: Eukaryota > Metazoa > Arthropoda > Collembola > Entomobryomorpha > Isotomidae > Isotomiella > Isotomiella minor. Next base: position 3,322 of record JAQIWU010003222.1, read on the forward strand.
TACGCAATAATGACTCTATCACGCAGTTTTAGAGAAATGTGTATACATAATTTAAAACTGTGAGGAGAATAGGTATGCACTTTCATTTTGACTGTTGAATTTGCATTATTCTTTACCTGTGGTACTGAAAGTACTGAAACTGAATTGAACAGACGATGGTGATATGCAACAAGTCAAGTTACCATATTTAACCTGATGACTATGCAGAATGCTACGCGGTGGCTTGGCTGATGCCACTAATAGATTTTCATTGCTATGAATCCCTTATCAGTCAATATTCAAATTATGTGACACTTGACTTCTGTCTGTAGTAGTTTTCCTGCTCGTGTTTCTCCTTCCAATTGAATGACGTAACAATAAATTAGTTGGAGAGAAGCGAAATGATGCATACTGAAATGTTGAGATCAACGGAGCAGAAACATTTGATGGGTTTGGTATTTACCATTTGTTGACTTTTGCATTAAACCATTTGAACCAACTCTCATCCTCATCTCCTCCCCCAGCCCAGTGTCCCAATCTTAAAAACATCCAGAAACACAGAGAGGTGGAGGTTCTGAAATAAAAAAACGCGACCGGATATTTACAGATTACTTCTCTTTCATCTTAGTCATTTTATCTGTTTCGTCAAATGATTCGAGAAAGTCATCCTCTCTCTTCCAGCTAAAAACCTTACCGCCTGCAAGGATATATTGCACTTCATGTCTTCCACACAGAAATAGAAAGCAGTAAAATCGACAGACCGTGTCATCATAACGTACGAAGTATATGCAGGCCGAGTTTTTTTTAAAAGGAAGATTCAGTCGTTTCACCCCTATAAAAAATTCAGCGTTGATTATTTCCACTCCTCTTTGGCTCACGGTAGTTGTACGTATGTAGTCGTAAAATGACCTGCTGTAAATTCCTTTCACCTGGTATGTGAAAGGTAAAACAAAATTACAAAGACGTTACATAACCCAGCGTTACAAGCTGGAGTTTATGTGTGAAGTCAGTTAACGTAAACCTTTCCCGGCTGGTGGTGGCGAGGGTGGAGGAATGCACACTTCATTCTTTCATTCATTATGTTATATATCACGATGGGATGGAGGAAATGAAGGGTTGAATGATGTTTATTTGTTCTCCGGAGTAATTTCCCATGTTCCTGCCACCACCAAGGAAGAAGAACTGACAATCTCCCAAAAAAGAAATAATTGCATCCGATCCACTAATAGACAGCCAACCAAACTAGCAATGGCTAACCGGAACTGCTCTTCGGGAGCACACATGTTGTATAAGGCTTCCAGTTTGAACAATTTGGCTCCTCACTCGTATGGAGAATCAACAACAAATCAGTTAATTTCGAAACTGTCCAAATTTCAGCCAAGTTCATTCATCACTGACTACAAAATAAACAAACATGCGGAACTAAAGAACTCAGAGTACAAATACTTTCACTCACAAGAGTAGGTATACCTTTTTGGATAATCGGACGGCTTTCAAAACTTTGTCTATCGAACAGACCTTATGTATCACAAGGGGTGACAATTATTATGCGTGTGGCGATAATTACTTAGAATCAAAAAGGCCTATCGTTGCAGTCATTTTCACATTTTACTTTCTCCACACGTTGCGTCCAAACGAGTAGGTTGCTTTCATAATTCTTGTTTGTTGTTGCAGCTATAGGATAGGAGTAAATTATTCATTTCATTCACAGCCACTGAAATATCACATACACCATAGAAGATTGAGAGTTTCCTCAGTGTGGGAAATTTTGTGGTGAGCTTTCCCCATTTCAAATTCTTTGTATAAGGAAATGTGAAAGTGCAGAGCGGAGAGAAAGGCAATTTCCGTTGCAGGAATGACATTATTGCCCCCGCCACTCACTCTCTCACTTGCCAAATATTCAGAAAACCAATGTGCCAGACAGACAGCACCAGCTACTTTATACCCACGCCTAAAAGAAAGTAGGAAGCGCACCCATGTGTGTTTTGGGAGGTTTTTGCATTTGTCCTGTATTTATAACTTTCACCTATTTTGATTCCAATTTTAAGTTCCAATGCATATTTGTACGTTCATCTATTTACTATTCAGTACGAACATCCTGATTAGCAAAATGCTTTTTCACTGACATTAATTTCTGCGTTTATACTTGAGAAGACGAAGTGCGAGTAGGATTCTGGTAGGCTTCTTGATGTTTCTTTAGTACAGTTCATGGGTGAGAATTAGGCCAAGCTGATTAATTAGTGCCTTCATTCTAAATATTCCTTAACGTGCGTAACAATCCGCATTGTTTAGTTGTTGTGTTTGTGGTTTGATCCCAAATAATGCTGCAAAGTACGAGTAGTAAACTTGAGACAAAGAAAATGAACAATCGCTAAAATTATAGCCTTTTCATTACGCATTTAATTATTCCACGACTGTAAAAAAGTGTGTCTCATATTTTCACTTCCTTTCCTTTTCTAGTGTTCCAAGAACTGAAAGTGCATTTGAACCTGTAAATGATTTGACTTGCCTTTCAGCTTTAGCTTTCTTTTCCTTAGACAGTTGAACCAAGAATAATTTACAGCATGGGATATCATTTTTGTGGAACGTGGAGTTTGCCTTTTTATTTGCGGTAGGTAGGTAGGTAAGGTACTATGGAGGAGAAAGTAAAAGCGTGAAAAATTTATGTGCCTCGTTTCCTTCAGCAGTCTAGCTTTTTACTCTCCGGCAACTGCCATACGCCAAGCCAACCCACCTCGCAATTTCATTCATTCGAGTTTGAAGATACAGGTACACGTGTTGTAGTTGACTACGGCTTTTGGAGTATGACTATAGGCTTGAGACAAGACATGCCCCTTCGTGTAAAAGAGTTGAATTTCGCAGAAACCTGTGGGTAAAAGCAAGTCAAATTGCTTTAGGAAAATTGCGTCTTTTAGTTCAGACCTCAATTCTTCCCTTTTTCTCCTTGCCTGTCGCATCCGTTGTTTTGCCCATGGAGAATTGGAAAGAGGAATTTTGTAGGAAAAGGTAAAGTGGTGTACAAATGTTATGGCGGACTGGTTTATCAGTGGTAGTCTTATTAAAAACGTGCTTTCTCCACACCAGCAGACCAAATATATCTCCACAATCAGTCAGTCGTTTCAAGGAAAGCTAGTATTATTGGCTTTGCCTCTTCCTTTGTTTCTTAGGGTGGTTCAATACAATATTCTTTGACTACAGAGAAAAAGAGAAATTATTTGGCGTGTGGCTTCACACACAGCAATTTAACCCAATGACAATAATCATTGGGCTATTAAACCATGATATTTATTTACGCTTAGGGCCAATCCGGGTAAACTTAACTATCCTTTTTACCTTTTGGCAGAGAGAAAGAGTTTGCCTGGAACGACCATGAGTCTCAGGGATAATGGCATAATGAGTATCAGAATGTTGGATACATACAAACAGGAAGGGAAAGCCAATTTTCAGATCGTTTGTGCTGCATTAACATGTCCGCTTTGAACCTACAATAATGGCTTTCTATTTCTTTCGTTGGTAAGCCTTTTAGGTTGCAATGATTCAAAGGGGAAACTAGCTAATAAGTCACTTTGGCAAAACTGTTGAAATTGAATGGTGGTGACCATAAAAGTTTCACTATTGATTAGATTCCATACAAACACGTTTCATCTATAAATAGTGTGCATGCATGATATGATTTATGGTGTGACAATATATCAGTTTAGATTTTGTGATGCAAGAAAAAAGAAAGTATGTTTAAACGTTGACATTCTTAAACCTTCAGCTACAGTAGTGGCTGTTGATTAATGCGTTTATTGATTTGATAAAAAAAAGCTGAATATTGAATATTCACCAAACAAGCGTGCGGTAGCAAAAGTCTGTATCGTCATGCTTTCTACTTTCACTTTTTGCTTTCAATTATTATTAGGCATTTATTAATGGCTTATACACTGCAAACACTTTTTCGCTCTTTCAAAAGGAAATTTGGTATCCGCCCAATCGCATTTGCTAACAATGGTACAATAGAGTCAACCAAGCAAGCAGTAAGCAATTTACGCACTACACTACTACATTTGGTTGAACTTCGCAACGCAACTTCCAACCCTTTGAGGTGCGAATGCATGCAACCAAACTTTTTCATATTACTCAATTCATACATGAATATTTGTTTAGGTTAGCGGCAGAGCATATTTTCCTTGTACATCGTGTGGAAGTATTTTTGCTATTGTTAACACGTGCAGAAATTCAGAAATGGGAGGAATAATAATTTGACACCGATTTATGAGTTTGCTTGCATTATTTCCCTCTTTGCTTATGGTTTTAGTAAAGTCATGAACCGTGTGCCATGAAATGTGTCTAAAGGAAAATCAAGAATATTAAACATGGTAGAAGAAAAATTGTTACAAAAACAGGTGAGTTGACGAGGGGTGATATACACCAAAAGAAATTTTCCAGGCTCGCATAAATGTATGCCTTTGCTTTCATTTTTCCATCATTTGTCTTCTGCTTTCACTTTCTTGTTATGATGCCGGCAACTTTTCATGATTTTAAACAAAACCTGGATCCTCGTGTGTAGATGGAGGAAAGTACAATTCCAGTTTTTGATACAGTCACGATGATGAATAGAAACCAGATGCAAACCAGGAAGTTAGCCAAATTTAGTTGTTTATTTACTTTCTCCATTCACTCACCTGCGTGTTTAACCAACTGGGCTGGAAGATGAGCATGTTTGTAAATAAGTCAGAAAATTAACTTTTAACATACAACCGCGAATGGGCATCCATCGTCACATCAGTTTATATCGTTGCTTATTTTACTCCAATTGTTTGTAGAAGGAGGTAATTTATTTCTTTCCTAAAAATTAAACTTTCTTTACCGAGGAACGTCTTCTCAGAGCATGACAGAAACCGTTAGAGCTGACCTCTACAAGACAAGCCTTAGATTGAAATAGGCCAGCAGCAACTTTCTCTACTGCATTAGATTGGACTTTATTGCCTCATTTGATGATGCTATAAATTAGACTTTAATATTTTTAGGCAGAGACCCTGAGAGTTGGAAAACAACTGTTTCATATATGGGTGACATTAAAGTTATACATACATAAAATGGGTCATAAAATGTCTTACCCATTAGACATGAAGCAAAGTGAATTAATATTGTGGAACTCGGATTTTCCTGATTACTCTGGCTGTGCTCAATTGCTTTAGAAAGCATGTCCTTTAAAGCCATTATTATTTTAGATTCGGAATCTGATTTTTCATTTACTGGAGTAATAGGAAACAAAACAATTGAAGTTAGAGCACGAATGTTCAATCAATCAAGTGAATTAATGTCGACAATTGCTTTAACTTTTATGGAGAAACCAGCATTCATTCGTCTTCACAATTTGTGATCCTCTCGAGCTCAGCAAGTTGTTCCACCAACTCTATAAAATGTAAGGAATTATTCCGCGTTTTAATACTTTCAATTGCGACCCGCGACTCTGTTGAAAGGCCGGAACATAGAGCATCATGCTCGGTGAGGACTACAACACCTTTGGGACTCCTAAAAAGAACTGCGTGAAAGGGTCATTCCTTGTTGGTTTCACCGGTTCAACATATTTTACGACTCGCGTGGTCTTTTTGTCATTCTGCATACAATTCGTATATAGACTACAAGTTTACAAGCTTGACTTGACTTTCTCTTTGCATAAAAGGAAGTATGGGAGTGAGTGTGAGAGTTTTTAGCTCGCACAACAGCATAATAATGATTCCTCCTGCAGTGAAGTCTGACGCTTCCCTACTGAAAAACTGAGTACAAATATATGTCGGATCTTTTGGGAATTTCTTCACCACCACACATGAAATGAGTAATTTATGCCGCCCAACAATTATTGCGCTGGTTGTCTAAATGAGCATTTTCGTTTACGAGTGAAAGGAAAGCCGTAAACAGTCTCGTTACAACCACATAAAAATATGAATTAACAATTCGTTGTTGGCACACACATATCTCTGTCTGAATCCATTGAACGCTCTGGGGAAGTGAAAGGAGGAGGCACTGCCTTCATAATGGCAGTGCTGTTTGTAGTCGCCGGAAAAGAAATGCGAAGTAGCAAAACTGAACCTTTCTTTCTATGTATTAGAGAATCAGTGAGTGTAAAGGTTGCAATAATTTAATTTTGTTTCATTACAACAAATTCAACTTTTAAGCTTTACAAGTAAGACCTTGACTCTAATTTTTGCATGTGATCTGTTGTCGTCTGGTATGGATTTTGTTAGAACGAACCATGTCTCCTTGAAGAAGTATTGAAGAAGAGCTGGTGGATGAATCAATGAATAGAATTAAGTATCAGTCGGTCTCGTCAGCGTCAATTAAATTTTTTAATTAACTGATTAATGGCAAATGTCATTTCAATTAAAAAATACAAATTAAACTGATCTATCACTTATCTGGTATAACTTTTAACTGATATTGAGAATGTCTCAGTCTTTAACACCAAACCCATGCCCAAATTGACAAAGCATTAAAGTTCAAGAAGGCGCCGGGATGGATATTATTTTGATTTATGAAAATGTATGACCATGTTTTCCAACTTTATTATCTGGTTTCTTTTTCAGTACCGTGTAATGGGGAAAAATCGTAGCAAACAATGAAAGTGGGTAAAATGAATGGCTAAAAATTGTCTGATATCTTTATCGGGTTTGAATCCTAGGTTGCGTTAATCCTTTCTCAATGCCAAATCACTCAATCTGCTACAGATTTTG
>JAQIWU010003223.1:0-10015 GCA_034696445.1 Isotomiella minor
CAGGTGTTCGGTGATAATACTTATGTGACGCATGCCCTAAAAGCTGGAGAAGTCGTTTGGACACGAGGTGTTCTGAAAAGAAGTTACAGCATTTGTCACGGAGCATCTGGAAATTCATATGCGCTTATGGCGTTATATACCCACACAAAGGTATCTTATATTCTTGCTTTACTTTTACTTAAGGAGAAAGCTGGACGCGACTTGGGTTTTCGTTGCAATTGTTGTATACATTTTACATCAGACACATTCTTCTTCCCTCGTTTTCAAAGTTATTTTTAGTCTTTTTTGTTCGTTTTTGACTGATTCCAAAGATATCAAATATTCAGCCTCTCTCGCAATAAAAGTTGCCCCATTCCTGCACCACCATAGCGGTACTCGTACTTCAGAGACCAGCAGAAGGGGTTAAACATTTAGGAAGTATGCTTTATCTCTGGTTCTATGTTACATAAAGTCTTATATGAATAATGCACGTTTGTTTTCAAAGGATCTCATGTGGCTGAGAAGAAGTTGCTGTTTCGCAAAGTGGTGTTGTTCCTGGGGAAAGCACGCAGTGAGAGATCCAGATCGACCAAATTCACTTTTTGAAGGCCTCGCTGGAACTGTTTATATGCTTCACGACTTCCATAATTTTCTCTTTGAAAAAGACGACAGTGGATCAACTCCTAAATTCCCTGCCTTTGAGCTTGATTAGAGGGAATGAAGATGAAGATGAAAATGTCAGAAAAACAGCGTGAGCCTTGTGGGCTGGTAGGAATTGTACTTAAGCTCCTTGGCTATTTATATTCAGCCATTGTTCCTACCATATTTCAATCATATTTCTTCATCCTTCCCCCTTTCTCCCTTCTTCAAACAATATGCCTTATGCTTGGTCGTCAAAAAGAAGCTCCACTTCTGTAAATAAAATACTGGAGAAGATCTGTTCTTTCTTATCATTCCAAGCTTGTAAATAAAAAGTCGTAATGGAATAATAAATGATGCGGAAGGTCGTTAAAATAATTATATCAGGAATGGATTTACTTGAATTAGATTGTCATCCAAGAAGAGAAACCTGCACAAGAAAAAGTACATAGACAATACGTGACATTATGCCAGATATAATGTAGAAGAGGGACTTTATTAGTTTTAGATGTGATTCCAAGTATGAATTAAGATCAGGATCGACTCATTTACCCTGCTTTCTCCTCCTTCCTTCCTTCCTGGGCGAATTCAATGTTCTCATCGATCCACAATTCAATGGAACAGTTTTGGTACGTCCAACCACATTCGCATTTCATCCCACCCATCCCAGCAGTGCACATTCAGACTGAATGTTTTCCCATGAATGGATGGATGAGGAGATGTTCCATTCCATGAAAAGATAAATCTCACTTTCTCTCTTTTTCCCTGGTCTCTTCCAAAACGGGGATGGAGGCCTCTCTCAGCTCAGGGAAATTCAAGGTTGATATATGGACTACCTTCATCCTTCACCGGGACGGACCAATAGGCTTTCACTTATAGCCCTTCTCATAGATACATGCGTTATATCAAACCCCACATCACGTCTCAATTATGCATGATGTACCGAAAACTTGATGTAATTACTACATCTAAATGATATCTTGTGAGGAACGATTGAATTTCATTGATTCCACTATTTCTAATTTTGTTTTCATTCCCATATCGATTGCTGCGAAAGTCATGGTCTTCCACATACAGATAGTGGAGAAAGCGAGAGAGAGAGAGAGAGAGAGAGAAAGTCCGGGTATCCAACCAAGCACGCAAAAGCCATAAGACGGATGAAGCCCGGAACGAAGGAACCTTTCCCTGGTTCGTTTCGCCAACTCGCAGTCTCTCACCCACCTTCCACCTCTGCACACACACATTATTTTTATACCACACTCTCATCTTCTGATTCAATTCTGTTTTTTGCTGCCTTGATTAAGTTCACTTTTTTATTAACCACTCACCTCTGTTTTATATATCATCTCTTCTCTGTTATTGTATTTAACAGGTTGCTTCCCCCTGTTCTGTATCTGTCTATCACCTATACCTGCATCTGCATTTTAAATTCCGCATATATGCTTTTATTATCATCCACACAATCTGCTTTTAAAGTTTACATTTTTGCATTCAACTTACGTTTAAACACTCAGTTATACAGAGTCAAGTCAAAAGCATATCATGCATGAGCAGTATTATTTAAAAAAGCGTGAAAAAAAGTGAACAAACTAAATCATTTTACAGCAGGATTGGTACTGAAGCAGTCTGCTTTGGAATTTTCATAACCAGTCTTTTTTGAAATATGAGTAGGCGTTTTATTTGGTTCAACACATTTACGGATTGGAAAGCTTCTGCAAGTTCGATATATTGTCAATTTATGACAAATAAATAATGGATTGCACGAAACATGTAAACCGAAAATGCAATAAAAGTAATGGTGCTCCTTCCTACCACGAACTACACAAGGTCAACGAATAAATAAATAACCCGAAATACGCCAAACTATTTACGATGTGTCTCATGTTTAATTATATAATTTCGTATTGTGTTAACTTCAGCTGTTTTTTACCTCTGAAGAAAATTGCCAAAATAACCAAGCATTAATACCTTATAACGAGCTAAATAAACTACACAACGAATCAATATATCACATATCAATCCAGTAATTTTGTAGCAGAAAATCAATTATTGGGAAATAAATTATACGAAACCAGAGTGAACGTGATAAATTAAGTACCTCTTCGCTTTCAACGGCACATATCATGCAGTCAGTATTTACAGAATATACCAGTATTTTTATAATAAAATAAAATGGTCTACTACAGTATTAAAGCTCATTACAGTAATAAGTAACATATCAACCACACTTGTTACGGTTCACAGTGATTGTGATGCCTGGGTGTAATCGAAATATGACATAGTGACAGGTGGTGAAATTCACCGAAGAGAAAAGAAAAAATGTGGTTCATCATTCCGTGTGGATGAAAGGAGAAAGTAGCCAAGAAAGAAAAGTGTAAACCGCAAAACTATAATGCCAGTGAAATAACGTTGTGGAACAACAAGAACGGGAAGGAAGTGGCCTTACAATGCCAACAGAAAGAATGGGAGATATCAATTGCAACATTAATGCTTCTGCTGCACGTAAGACCCTTTGTCATGTTCATTTCATATTTGGGGCTTTGTGAGACAGGATTCCAATATTACATTCATCTCTCTTGACAAATGACATGTAGCTTCATAACAAAGTACAACGATGTACCAATGTAAAAAATGGATGCACAGAGTTTTTGATAAATGAGGTTGAGGATTGCTCAAAGTTGCCAAAATGAGTGAAAGTTTAGGCATTGGAGCGAAGGAATTGAGTTACCGCAGCGTTGTTATTTCATGCAAAAACAACGCTTGGCTAGTGGTCCATATCAAAATTGAGTGTGATTTGTAATGTCTACCAACCATTGTTTGCAATCTTTGCTTGCATAATTAGAATTGATTGGTATTTGACTCTATAAAATTATCCTTGATTCCTTCTTAAACAGATCGAATAAGCAATGGGGATGTGTCGATGTTGGCAGGATGTCCTGTGGACACCACGGTTGAAATGTTCTCAGACGCTGCAAAGTACAGTTACACAGCCTTGTGCTCTTTGGCTTTGAAGGATCTCTACATACAAGACTTTCACCATCATGCTTTCTCCACCAACCTGGTGCAACATATTCGTCTCCATCTTGGCTGTAAGCACGCATTTAACAATTGTCTCATGCTACCCCGATCTTTAATTCGTGATGGCTTATCAACTTTGGGTTTGTCCCCCTTCTCAGTGCCGTTGCATTCAGACGAGGTGATGGTGGCCCTGTTTCATGGCGAAGGAGTGCAGTGTGGTCAGGTCTATGTCGACCTTGTTAAGCAAGAGGGACATGCATTTGCTTTCTTCATTGTGAAAGATGTTATTTACCACTCCGTCAGATCTGGTACGTCCCAAAGACATTTGTAACTACCTTTCTCTCATACCTCTGTCTTCTTGCGCTAATTAATAATGTAATGTATCGTCTTTCTTAATCGCTGCTTTTTTCTATCGTTCAGGCGTACTTGCTGGTAAAGCGAACTGAAATTTGTCAACGTTTTATTCTTTCGATAACATATTTCTTGCCGGAAATGTTTCAGGGAAGTATGATGCCAGAACCAGAGCCATGATTCTTGGGGTAGCCAAATTTTTAGGTATTCGCCCTTCGTTGGTGGAGATGATGGAAGAGTCTGCCGTAAAGTACCTGACTCAGGAGACTGTCTTGCCAAAAACAGAGTAAAGAATTCGGTTTTGGTTAAGGAGTCTAGGGTAAAACATTATGGCTTTATGTAGGGAAGAAATTAAAGAAACTCAGAAGCGTCAGAGGAATAGAAAGATTAAACGATACGCGTTGGTTGGACTGGCTACTCTCAGTGGGGGGGCAATCCTGGGATTAACAGGAGGATTGGCAGCTCCTTTGATTGGTACTTTTGCCATCTAATTTGTATTTGTCTCCCTAACCAAATTAATCCACTCGTAGGCGCTGGAGTTGGCAGTTTGCTCGGAGGAGCGACCGCAGCGGCGTTGGGCAGCACAGCGGGAGCAGCAGTTATCGGATCTCTGTTTGGTGTGGCTGGAGCTGGACTGTCTGGTTTTAAAATGCAAAAGAGGGTGGGGGAAGTGGAGGAATTTGAAATAAAACCTCTGGGGATAACTAATACCAAGTGAGTACCTTACATATATTCATGTCTAAAAGTTCAGTGATTAACTTTACTCATTGGTGCAGGAATCTTCATGTGACGATTGCGGTATCAGGTTGGTTGAATGATCAATCCGGTGAACAGGGTTTCTGGATTCCTTGGAAGAATCTAAAGATTTCTCAAGAACAGTATTGTCTCATGTACGAGTCACAATACCTGCTCGAGTTGGGACGAGCAGTTGATTACCTACTGAGTTTTGCAGTGTCAATGGTATGCCACTTTTGACTTCCCATACTATTGTACCATATTATGCATTGGGTTGAAAAATATTTGGTACTTTTTAGGCAGCACAGGAGGCCCTGAAACTCACAATCCTGTCAGGTATTTACAACCCGTTGAAGTTGAAATTCTTTATTTAAGCAAATAATTCTTGTACATATAGGCCTGATATCTGCAATTGCTTGGCCTGCGTCTCTTCTCACGCTGGCATCTGTCATTGACAATCCATGGGTAAGTACTCGCAACAAATTCAGGCGCTTCCTCCACAATCTGGTTCCTCACAATTTCTTTCTTTAGGGAGTATGTTGCCGCAGATCTGCACAAATAGGGCGAACCCTCGCAGAGGTATTAATTTCGAGACGGCACGGCAATCGTCCAGTGACACTAATTGGGCTTTCTCTTGGCGCTCGTGTTGTATTTTACTGTCTTCTTGTAAGGCCTTAACTGCATTACCTAATTACCACGTTCCATTCTAACAATCCAATCCAATGCACTGACTTTAGGAACTTTCACAAAGAAAAGGACCAGAAGTTGAAGGCCTAGTACTTGATGCTGTGATGCTGGGGACCCCAGTGACGGGAAGAGCGTCAACATGGAGTTCTCTTGGAAGAGTGGTGTCCGGGCAAATTGTGAATGGATATTGTAAAGGGGACTGGTTGCTGAAATTTTTATATAGAAGCACCACAGGACACTATAGGTGGGTTACTCCACATTTTGAAGTTTGCAAACCATTGACTCTGATTTTTCTCTGAAATTATAGAATCGCTGGTTTAGAGCCAATCACTTGGGTTCATCCAAGAATGCATAATGTCGACCTATCTCACTTCGTTTCCGGCCATACAGACTATGCGGAAAAAATCGACGACATTCTCACCTATTTAGGATACGCAGATGAGGAGCTGCCAGGGGGAGACTTGAGAAAAAGCTTGTCCGTCGTACATTTAGTCGAAAAGGAAAAGCCAATAGAGCGAACATCGTCGGTGGATTCCTTTTTCCCAAAGCACAAGGTGTATCATCATGTCGACATTGAAGATTTGAAAGCACAACCAATTACCTCCACGCCCACTTCCACCCCAAACTCTCTATCGTCGAACGATGGAGCCTACAACCTGTAATTCCCACTATACACACAAAACTTTAGTGGCTCTAAAATGAGTCTGTTTGTGGAAGTTTTTCTGAAGTTAATGAAGCAAAGTCAATAAGCAATTTCAATAGAGAAATCTAGTCTGAAATTTCATATCAGGAATGTTGTTGTAATAATTGATCAGAGTTTAGGAAAGGGGGATTGACAGGGTTGGTAAAACCAAAACCTTCTTCCTTCAAGACTTCCTTCATGTAAGCACATATTCGAAACGACTTTCAAAATTGAAAACCGTCAAATCAATTACCCGAACATATCAACTGGAGCCTAAAACTTTGTCTTGCACAAAAAAATAATTTACCAAAGTTATTATTGTAATGAGTATTGTACCCTTGTGTGTTTATCTTGATAACACGAAGACCGACATTGCGAAATTCTGTTCCTTCTTCTTAATGAAGCCAAACAAAAACAAAGCTACCTTTCTATTCGTATAGAACCATAATATGCACACCTCCACAGAGACTATTTTTCTGAACTAATGTGCAGTTCACACAGGCATCTTTCTCTGGTCATTTATATTTTACCAACTGTACAAGAACCTAAAGCTAAAATTACTTCCAAGCCAGTACTGGAGAACTTTTACCTGATTAATTACAATAGATAATATATTACCCTTTCATATAGACTCGATTAATAGTAGGAAATAATAGAAACAGTGGTATGACTCGTAAACTAAACTAATACTTATGGATGGAAAATCAAATGTCTGTATTGATATAAATTACAAAAAATACCTGTCGTAGACCTGAAGCGCTTCCTTATACTAGTGATAACTATTATACTGACTAACAATGAATTATTCTTAGGCTTGGTTATAGCCAGTACAAATGTACTTGAATGCAATTGTACTCTGTACTCTGAAACTAGAAGCAGGAGAAAGTACTACTTTTTAGATGAGCTTATACAGAAATAATACTGCTTTGATTCGAATAGCCGTGTAATCTTTAAGGTTTTACTTGAACCAATGTTGGTTCAACAAAACTGGATGAGACCACAAATAAACTGATTTTATAAAACATTTATTAAAGAGGCATGACCAACTTACTAAGTGGCACATACTAAAGGAAAACCTTTATATATAATTTTTTAAACATAACCTAAAATTTACAACCATTTCCACTTGTGGATAAGTGGTTCAAATTCAAACCGGTCAGGCATTCCATGATGGGGAAGATCCTTAAAATCCGTCTTGGACCATTGAAATGGAGGAAGTGGGTCGAAGGCTGAAACAATTTTATATTATTGTTCTTGAACGCGAATCAAGGGGGAAGTGCATACCTGGACCAGCCCATGAAACGAACTGCTGTAGCAAAAATAGGTCCAAGTTTACTAACTTCATGTCCGTTGATCCTGAGGAACGGTGTCCTGAACAAAAATATATCAAGTCTCAATGTGCCCCGCACTCTTACTGTAAAAGTACGTCATACCCAAAAGTTTGATAGGATACGTCCCATTGGCAGGGTTCAGGTCATTGCGACTGGATATAGCATTTTCTGCAGAACTGTAATTTCAATTGCAATTTGGAATTGGTTGTGGAAGGTCGTGAGAATGATTTGACTTACTATGGAGGAGTGCAGTTGCATCGAGACAGTGGGTCGTTTTGAAAGTCGTTGTATCTCATCAGCTTCATCATTGAGTCCAAGTCTTCTACTTTCCCTGTTGGCAAAGAAGTCGTTAATTGAGGAACTATTTCTCTGTAGGGAAAATATATTCGGAAGTTTACCTTGGTCTCTGGCAAAAATCTTTGCCCTTGGAGCATTTTCCCATGAGTAAAAATCTCCATACTTCGCAACCATTTGAGGTGACCCACTCGCTTCAAAGATGTCCTTGAAGTACGGATTATTATAGGATGCCCAATATCCTTGCTTTTTCAAAACGTCAGTCACGTCCTTCGATTGTATTTTGCCTACATAGAGTTTTGTGATGAAATAGACGTAATTGAATGAATGAACTTTTTGAGTACCAGGCAGTTGTTCCAAAACCCATAGAACTCCACTCGGAAGCGGCTTGGTTGGTTCAAACACATTGTAATTTACAATCATCCATTGGTTGTTGTAAGTTCCGGAGTTGTAACGTGAAAAGTATGTTGACCAAGATTTTCCATCCTCAGCAAGCCTGTTGGCCACCATGGCTCTCATTCCAGTAAAAAGCTATGTCATATCGCATGTCACTTTTAGTAGTGATCGTGGACAATAAAAGTTGTTGGAGATTACCGAATTGGTCGGCTTCACATTGACCCAGAGAGCATCGTTGTAATTTACAATGGTAGTTTCGGTCACAAAAAGGCCAGACGATAAAATGTAAAAGTCATCGATACTGTAAAGCAATCCGGGGTACGAGCTGAAGGAGATCTCTGCTGCAGGGACAGTTTGACTGTCAGAACCCACGCCAGTTTTATACGCCAAATTGTAGCGTTTGATGATTCTCAGCATACTCTGATATCTATTGACGGAAAAATTAGAGAATAAGGCTATCCAAGCATATTACTTTAACTTTGACATACTTTGTCCAAGTGACGTGTGAGCTGTAGATGTCGCGATTGCCAATCAGTTTGATCAACGCTGAACATTGTCCACCCCTTGCTGTAAGGTCCCGATGAGGATCAGGGTTTGGATCTAAGGCATTCGCCAAATCTTCCCAATCTTCCATAATGTTAATGGAGCTATTGATTACAGTTTATAAGTGAGAGATGAAAAGCACATTCTTTAATTACGTACAGTAAATCATTCCAAGTCAGCTTAGCAGCTTCGGTGCCATTTGCTCCTTTCTTAAACCCTGCATACATCCCTTCAAGTTGCTGAATAACTAGATTGACTTGATACCAGTATGGCGTGCTCGTCTTAAATTGCTGCACGGACTTTGTTGTCCAGTCGATGTTTTGGTTGACAAATTTTTTGATGTACTGGCAAACCTTGGGTTTATCATCGCATTGATGCTAAATAGTCAAAGCGTCAACTTAACTCCAACAATAAACCAAGTATGTAAATCAGTAACCCTCCTCACCTCTATCATGTTCCTCCAGAAGTCGTAAATGAGGTCTTTTGTCAAGTAGCCTTCCGCCATCCCTGCTGCATAAGCTTGCATTTCATCCGAAAAGGTAGTCTTTGACTCGACCTCCACAAAAGCCCATCTACATAAGAAAAGATGGCGTCTAAGAGAAAGCACACACCCCCAACATAAATGTCATATACAATGTGTACCCTGTTTTGTTGACAAAGTTTTGGTAGCGTGCCTTTGCGATCCAATCCAGTCCGTTAGGTTGCGTGAGATGTGCAGCAAAGATCTGGAGTACTCAAGTCAATTAGTGGTCCATTTATATGATTACAAGAATGGTCACTTACTTTAATATCCCATCCTTTTTCTTTTGTCCACGTTACATAGGCAAACTTGGAATGAATGTGTGGGGGTGCCTTAAATTTGTGCAGTTTATGATGGGCTTTCCCATCAGAAACATGTAAAAGGAAGGAACAAATGACGAGAAAAATGAAATGAATTTTCGGCATTTTTACGAGTTCTGGAAAAGCCGATTGTGACTGTGAGTTGGTTGGTAGCACTATACTTAATTTCAAGACAAGTTGCTTCTTTCTGACACTGTTATCTCTTAGCTTTTCTTATCGAATTAAAGTACAAAATCCAATCTCAAGTTTCAACACAGCCTATGGTCTATGTGGCTTAGGTAATCTGGAGTCCAAGAATCACTCGAAGCAGATTTGTTCTAATTTACATTTTATACTAGCTTAAAATACCAAGTCAATTTGCTTTGGCTTCAACGATGGGTAAAAGTTAAAGTATAATGGTGCTGCTAAGTATGTGTGGGTCAATGCATAATGCATACAGATGGAAATATTCCAACCAAAATGTTTATACTTAGAGAACTATTCTTTTAGAACTTGAAGCAAAACAACTTTAACACACCAC
>JAQIWU010003224.1:0-10009 GCA_034696445.1 Isotomiella minor
TATGCAACTCCTAAAATGACAATTCTAATTCCATTCCACTTTTCTTTTTCCACCCAAGCGAAACAATTTTATTGTGAAAACGAAGAAAAATTGGCCAAAAAAACTTTCACTTCCATTCCAGACGTTTCTTTTTTTGTGTCAAATTGAAGGCACATGCTTTTGGGAAATTGAAATGTCAGGTTTTGTTATCCCTTCTTTATTCCTATCCCTTCCCACTACTCAATCCTATCCTATCCCTTTTTTGTATTTGTAGGGATGATGATGATGTGGTAGAAAATCTTCCTGAGGAGACCTACCCTAAAAGAATAATAGAAGAAAGGAAAAAATGCTTTCGTTGGTTTTTGCATTCTCAACAAAATAAAATGAGTCTTCGATGTCTGTAAGAAATGAATGTGAAGGGAATAACATTTCCAACTAAAGTTAAATTAGATAATATGCTTTTAGTAAGTTTCGTATAAGACATTCAAAGGCACAGAACTACCAAATTGTAAACATTCTGAATAGTCCTGAGTGGCGTCACAATACCACATATACCTAGGCTCTCACGAACTTGAAGAATTGGAACATAATTTGGCCGTTCGATATTTGGGTGCGACAAATTTTTAAGGTCGTTGTTTATAACGACAAAATTATTCATTGTCCAGGGAACAACCCTCACGTCACATAGTTACCCTTTAACTTTTGTCACTTTACTTTTGACAACCTTATAAAACTCAGGCATATAGGATGTAGGATCAAATCATTTAAAGTCAATATTTTATGCTTGTAGAATACACAAGTTGATTTGAGATTTGATTCCATAGTCAGGAGAAAGTTGTTTACCAAACAAGCAAAGCAGGTGTATGGAGGAAAAAGAAGAAGGGCTTCGAAATGAGCATACGAATGAAGTATTCTCAAGAGACTTTGTCAAACAACAATAAACAAACTGCGCACATTCGATAAAGTTGATGTCATTCGATCAACAGAGTTTTTTGTGTGAGGCATAAAATTATAAAAAGTCATTTTACCTGGAACGAGTCTTGGTCCATTGGCCGCAGTGTACGTGGGAGCTTGACCACCCCCATAAGTCACTTCACCCAAGTCAGTATTTGACACTATGGCAATATCCTCCAAATCATCCTCCTTGTCATCGTAGGAATGACCCGTCGTGTACTTGACCACCCTCCCACTTTCACCACTACTCCCAACACTCCCTAGTTTCCTACCACCTAGTGTGAACACCCTTCTTTTCCCTGACATTCCCCCTGCAGCTCAGTTCCTTCGTCCCCAAGGAGCCAGTTCCTATTTTTATTAGGACTAGGATTATTTTTTTTCAACAAGGCTGAAGTGTAGGAATGGACCTTGGGGTAGTAATAAATTGCTTTCCCTCGACACTTTCTATTTTGTGGGTTTGCAATAATAGTTTTGTCGTCCACGCATGGGATATGATGAGTTGTGTTTAGGGCTTGTGTAACTTCATGGTGAGGAGGAGGATGAGAGTGAAAGTGGCAATTCTTCTTCTTTTTCTTTTGTAGTAGACGATGATGGGAGGAGGAAGGCCAGCATTGTGATTGTGATTGTGAGGCCTGCTGCTGCTGAATCTTCCACTTTTTGCACCTCCACCACAAAACGATTACGATTACGTTCACAAATTCACATAAAATTACTTTTTGGAATCCTGATTTATGACTCTTATCATGGTCTTCTTCTTCTTCTTCTCCCCCTTCTGGCCGGAGGAGGAGTAAATTGTGATGCTTTTTCAGCAAGTTCCACCGCCAACTTCTTTTGTGTTTAGAGTCACCACCACCACCATTTATAACTATCAACTTTGTCCGCAGTAGTGGTGAAAGCAGAAGGAGGAATAGTAGCTGAAATGATGGGGAAAGTTGTTGGCAATTTAATGACTGCAAAGGAGGATTGGGGATTGAATTCTTGTTTGACGATGGTGTTACTGCATGAATGGGTGGAGGAACCTGCCCCCCATCCATAATCCTTTACATTCTCCCTCCCCACCTGGTCCCCACAAGTCCTTTGTCCATCATTACTACTTTCCTAGTCAGGATAATAGGCAACATGTTCAACGGTCGTAGTACAGAGAAATTAAATCAACACCGGGGAAGAAAGCACCTCTACCTACTTAATAATGCAGGCGTAATTTGGACTTGGGGCCCCTCTCTCGTATGTGTAGTATAGACCTCAATTTGTTGCTTTTATTCACTTGTTGGCTTCATCATTCTTCAATCATTCTTTCGATCCATCAATCCGACTTTCTCCCACCTCATCTTAAGAAGAAGAAGGATTCAATTCAAACTTTCACTTTCACTTTCATTGCGTATAGAGAGAGGCACTCTTCCCAAGAATAGAATGAATGAATAAACAGGTGAGGGCTGGCTGACACTTGACTGATGGAAGCTAAAGTGAAAGTGAATTCCACTCAATTCAATCCGTCAATTCAAGAACTCAAGTGGTTTTGTATAAAAATTGAAGTTTCTAGACACTCTTTTTGTTCATTCCTTGATTCTTGGTTGCCTTGCTTTCTAAAACATGGTAAAAGAAATATGGTTAGGTTTGACAATTAAAGGTTATGGTACAAGGTACAGGGATCGTCATTCCTATTGAACCCTGACTAAAGGACAAAGAAAGGAAAGTTGTGAGCGTGTTTAAGTGAGCGAAACGACGATATAACAATGCATAATTAACCCAAACATTTGTGGCAGCGGGGGTTTCATTCCGAGACAGAATGTGTGGAGAAAGCAGCCCTCTATTATCCTATGAGTGGTTCTTAATTGGAACCTAACTCATAATTTCGCACAGCCCCCTTCTAATCGGAACCAATCAACTCGACTCTCTTTCGAGACTTATTGGCATATAAAAGAATTTGTAATCTAATCATCATCGACCCGGCACATAATAATAATAATAATTCCTCCCATCCATAAAGTGGACACTTCATGTCTCTTCTATAATTGAACTTCTGGAAAGGTGATTAGAAAGAAAGAGTGTACCACTTTGTGCAATGCAAGAGCATAACACTGCAGTAGACCTCTACTTTTTGCGTAGGAGAAAGTATTATACTTTGTAGTAGGTATATCTTGATGCAATATTAGAATCCATCCATCCATCCCACCTACTCAACATTCCATCCAGGAACCCACATTAGAAGACTCTCTCTCCCGTCTGACCTGACTCTACTTTCTCTCTGAATCTTTCCTCCTTTCAATCCCAACCACTTTAGTTTAGTTTACTTGCTGCTTTCTCCATCCATGCTCCTGGTGTACATCCTCCATCCTCCAGAGCTCATTTCAATTCCGCACTCTCTTCCCTCCTTTCTCCCATAACCAAACCACCACCACATTCATACGCGACATTATACTTCACAAAACGTCAGGCTGGTGTAACCTGGAGTTGGGATAAAGGCTTTAAACAAGGAGGGCAGATGGGTAGATGGACGTAAAATAAAGTAAAAGTGCTTAACTAAGTAAGTAACTATCTACGTAGAGAGAGACTTCCATTCTATTTTAGTAGGGAAGGAGCGTAAAACGTGTGGTCGTGCTTTCTCTCCACTTAATATATTCTACCCACTTAACTTTCACATTCGCTACTTCTCTTGAATTATGAATTTTTCTCCCATCCCTATATCCTTGCTTCTCCCTTCCTTCACTTTACATCTCATCTTTGACTAAAAAGTCACACAGTAGAAGGCAGGAAGGAAGGAGGAGGGAAAGTCTTTAATTCCCACCGCAGAAGAACAGCGGCACGACGGGCATTACGTAATTGGAGAAGTGTGCAAAGGGAAGGAGCCAAAAAAGTATGAGACAGGAGAAAGTCGAGTCGAGATATGGTATCATGGTATCCAGGTTGATACGGTATCCATGTCTCCTTCTTGTCGTCAAAGGGTCATTTATGAAAGTTTTTACGCCGTTATATATTTATTGATCAATTTTAAACAAATCAGTTGAATCCATAGGTATGATGATAACAGCAAAAACCGTTTGCTAATTCTTATTCTTTCAGAAACCAAAAAAGTAGCCAACTGATTCGATATATAACGTCGATACAAACGTTGGACATTTTAAACACTTGGATGTTTTGTTGGACTGCAATTAAACCCTTGAAAAGGAACACCATCGCAATAACTAAAAAAAATTAAATTCTTCGAAATAAATATTTGTCGGCGTTAAGGTTTCCAAATCACAATAAACTTCAATAAATAAATTAAAGTCAATGTTTGATTGTGAGAACAAAAGTGAAAACATCCCATTGCTTTTATCTTTTTGCTTTGTTGTGGTCGTTCGTTTTTCTGGTGAGTGAAAAAGAAGTAAGTAAATAGTGCATCCTTCTTATTTTGTTGCTTTCAGCTTAGGAAAATTCGATGATGCTAAACTGCTTTTTTACTTAAAGTAAAAACATAAAGTTAATTTTCCAAATTGAGCAGTTTCAGTTTCAATTGAGCTTAAGAGAAAAATACTATTTACCTTATGGGATACATTTCCATATGAACATCTCTCTAACCGCCTACATTCATTTCATTTCCCAACCTTTCAACTTTTATTTATTTTGCCATGGTTGCATTATTAAGTCAGGAAGTCCGCCTACACACACTCTCTTCTTTACCAATTACCTTAAAAGGGCATGACAACTCAACAAAACTCAGGTCTCCTTTCACTTTTGCTCCCAAAAACCCTGGTTCCAGACAATTCATACATTTCATGCAGATTCAGTAAAACGAATCTGAATCATCCTCCTCAACCTTTAAAACTTTTTGCTTTTTAAACTGTTGACAGGTGACAAATCTTCGTGAAACTTCCCAACCAATAATAAAGCACAAACAAACATTTCTACTTCTACCCACACACCTTTTAATAAAAAAGTTTTCTGACTGTGACTTAATTTCCCTATGCAACTCAGTCAGCTCCATACGTCTGAATGTGAAAAATATGAGAAATGGTCCAAGTGTCAAAAGTCAATAAGGAGAGAGATAATAAAATCTGCTTTCACCTGCACTTTCAACCAACGCAGGTGCATTCCTTTGCCTACATTCCATCCACCCACCTCACTTTCTGACTCACTCAATCATCCATTCACCCTCCTACAATGTAGTATAGATAAATGAAGGAAAGGAAAGGAGAAAGTGCGAGGAAAGAAAGTTATTGAATTTCCTCTCTCCTTTCTTTCTTTCTACCTGTCTGCAATCTCCTTTCCTTTCGTTTACTTTTCCACTCAAGAAGGTGAACTCATGAACTGAGAGAGAAGAGAACCAACTTCGTCTTGTATTTGCCAAAATAAACTGTCTAAAAAAGTCAAGGAGAAAGACTTGTTTGAATGAGTGAATGAATAGCAGGGAGAAAGTGACTGACTGACTCTGTGATTAAAACTTTCTTCGTTTTAAACTTCCCGACAAAAACCGTCGTCCATGATACTTTCTCTTCCAATCCAAAGGTGGATGGAAGTCATCCTTCTGTAATTACTACGCTATGTGAAATTTGAGCGTGTAAGATTTCCAAAGAAAACCTAGACTTTTCTTTTTGGTATAAAAATAACATGGCATAATGATCAAAATCCTATCATACTTTACTTTCCAACACACTTTTTTCCCCTTTCTTGAGTGAATAAGAATTTTGTTGCGCAATAACAGTTCTATTTCAAGAACTCTCTCTCTCTCTCTTTCAAAGCAAAGTGTAAAGTAAAGTAAACTAAACCGGAGTCCACACCGATCTCTTTATTTATAGAAAGAAACGACTTGAACTTCAGGAGTGTGAAAGAGGAGCTTTCACTCCTTCCTAGTCCTTTTCATCCAAAGAGAATGTAATGTAATGCTATTTATCTTTTCCGCAGTTAGAATTTGCCGAGTTTTAGTTTGTCTCTCTTTCTTTCCAAAGTGTAAAGTGTAAAGAGGATAGAGGATGGATGGTGATAAAAAATGGAAAGACCTTTTCACTTTACCCTCTCTGCCTTTACCTTTGGTAAGTTAAGTAAAAAAAACCGAAAAGAGGGATGTGATGTTGATGTGATAGCAATGAATGCCATACAACTCTCTAAATATTTAAGCAACGAGCACCAAGAGAGATTGGATTATATCCAGACAGGAAAGAAAGAAAGAAAATCAAGTGCCTACAGAAATACAAGTACCACTTCATTCTTTCACTTTTACTTTCACTCTCTAAAACTCTCTAACCCACCTCATAAAATAAAATATAGATCGCGGCCACTGCAAAAGAAGAAGAAAAAACGAGATTCGAGAGTCAATTGTCTTTGTTCTCTCTATTCTTCTAAGATGAAAAGTCGTAAAGTACAATACAACTTGATATCATTTCATACGATATCATCATCATGGCAACCTTCTGTTATATTTGATTGGCCCCTGCTGTTGCAGTGCAGTGGCATGGCAATGGATTCAAGAGAGTATATAAAATTTAAGAGATTTCTCATAAAAATATGTGTCTTTCTTATAAAAGAAATGAAGTTGGAGGAAATGAGATGAAGTTGCCATGCCGCATCTGCAGCTTATGGAGAAAGTTCTTGCCCTGATAAGGATTGAAGTGTAGTTCTGTTCTATGCTAGAGTTTGTTAATACACCATCACAACTTTTTCACAAAAGAGTGTGGGATGCTCATCTGATTTAAGACACACATGGAGGAGAGAAAGTATATATGAGTCACGTGACACATCCAATCAAGCCGATTATAGCTCGCAAATTAAAAAAATCCGGCCTCGTCCAGCTATAAAATAAGGCGAAGTGACCATCATCATAACACATAAACAATCACACTTTAGACACTAGAGTGAAAGTTCTAATCAATGAACAGCTCTCAGCTTTCCCTTCTTAATTAGAAGTACAGAGCTGAGAAGGGTTTCCTTGTCAAAGGTCTAATTGACAGATATGTATGCAGGGGACATCGC
Organism: Isotomiella minor; assembly: GCA_034696445.1. Taxonomy (NCBI): domain Eukaryota; kingdom Metazoa; phylum Arthropoda; class Collembola; order Entomobryomorpha; family Isotomidae; genus Isotomiella; species Isotomiella minor. The sequence continues at coordinate 6,880 of JAQIWU010003224.1, forward strand.
TAAGAACAAGCCTCCTTTAAATTAACTAATAATACAAGCCTCATTCTCTATCTATCTCTCTCCCTAAGACACAAGACTTTCACTTTAATTCGTTAGAAAACTTTCTCTTCGCCCTTTGTCCTTCTCTCCTTCTCTCTCTGCTTCCCTAAGTTTTATGGGAATATAAATAAATCTTGTTGTGAAATATAGGCAGTCTACAGTCCCACTGAGAGACGACCAGATTTTGGTCTACTACACATAGAATTATAGACCCAGAGACTCGATACAATTTCCTTTCCTTTCACTCTGTTCAATTTTACAGTCTTAAAGAGAAGAAGAAGAAGAAGAAGAAAGTTGGTTGAGTTAAGCTGAATTGAGTGGAGTTGAGTAGAGTCGAGGGGATTAAGAAATTTATTGCTAGTTGTTCATCTTCCACTTTTGAATAGGGAAAGAAGAAGACGAAGAAAGGAAAGGAGAAAGCTCTATTCCTTTTCCAGTTCAACCCAAGAAATATAAAAAATAAAAATAAAATTGCGAGTTGAAACGAAAATCTTGTTTGACTCATCAACAACAACATCAAGATGAAGAAGAAAGGAGCCGAAGGAAGGAAGGAAGGAAGAGAGGATTATTCAATAATTTTTTTCTTCTTCAAAAGATAGAAAAAGTAGGCAAATTGACTTTCTCTCTCCTCCCGTCATCATCATTGTCTGTCGTCGACCATCCAATCTTTCTTCAAGAAGTTCATGTAGTTTGGTAGCAATCTAAACCGTCAATACTCAAACAACAAGATGTAGGAGGCTCTTCTATCAAAGGACTTCTTCTTTTTAATCTTATTTGGAAAATTCACCGAAAAATGATTGTATTCTCCATACACCCACACACATTACAAAGACGAAAGGAAAGGAAAGGAGAGAATAATAATAAAGGCTTCCTGTTCTTACTTATTGTAAGTGTGCTACACACAAGGAGAGAAAGTAGAGAAGAAGAAGTGGGGTTTGAAGTGGAAGTGAAAGTCCTTTAATAGAGAGTATTTTATATTTTATATACTTCAGTTTTCCTTTTGTTTTCACTCTTCTACTTTGAATTGAAGAAAGAGAAACTTTCACTTCGTTGGGTAATCATAAGTACTTATTACTTATGAGAGAGCAGCAGCACCGTCATCAGACACCGGAAGTTGATCACTAATTCACTACAATTTTCCTAACAAACTCACTCTCACAAGAATTTGAATTTTTACATCACTTCCTTCTCTTTTCTTTTACACAATTGAGCGGATGAGAGAAAAAGATAGATTTTTTTTGACAAGTTATAAGTTAGTTCATTTGGAGAAAGTCCATACCACTTTTTTTTTGTTGCTTTGAAAAAAGAGAAGCTCGATGAAGAGGAGCTTGACTAAAGATGAAGAGAGAGAGAGAGCTTTGGCTCTGCGTGCGAGTTGGAGAAAGTGATGTGAGAGACTGCTTTTCCTTTTGCCAACCTCAACTATTCCTGCACAAAAAGTCTCAGACTCTCTGCCAGCCATATGCCATGCTTTCTCCATTCCTATCATCGCTTCCCATCGCACAGCTTTCTCCTGGTTTGGTTTGGTTTGGCTTGCGTATATATTATCATCATCAGCCTGGCACATACATTGTGTAGTATTTAGGTACACACACACACTCTCTCTTCTCTCTTTTAGGCTATGCATGTGAATGTGAAGTAAAGTAAAGGAGTCAGAGTCAAGTGGTCGTTCGTCGTTTTTGTATTAGGTACGTACGTTGAGCGAAGAGAAGAAGAAGAGGGAACTGAAAATTCTCTCCAAAAATCGATTTATGCGCAAAACTCTGTACTGACTTCCAGAGAGAAAGCTAGTCTTCTTTCTCCAGTCCTACACATTCTTATACACGTACACTTTCTCCTTCCTACTTTTTTAGGGCTAATTGAGACGATGATGCGTAATGGGTACTTTGGAATGAATGTATATTTCTTTAAACAATAATAAAACTAACAATTAAAATAGCCCCGATGAAAAAGGTGTTAGAGTCGACGCACTCCCGCCTATCCCGTACCCTGCGAGTCCATCGTAGAGGAGGGAGGGGGAGGAGTAACCCGTCCCTGCCCCCATCTCTACCCCCATGTTCCCTAAGGAGGAGGGATTGAAGAGGGGTGTGGATGGAGAGATTGAGGAGGAAGTCATGTAAGGATTGTTGTAGGTGTCTCGAACTTCTTGCAAGGCTTGGAAGGCTGCTGCGTTGCTCATTTGAACTTGGGTGTCGTAGTCGATGGATTGTAGGCTGGAAGGGTACTGTTGTTGCTGGTGCTGTAGGTGACGACTTCCACCCCCACTTTGACTTTCCTGAGGGGATGGGACGAAATTGTTTTGGGGCGAAGTTACATAGGGAGATTGAGGGATCCTGTTCCTGGGATGCTGATGCTGATGACTGTAGTGTCCAACTGGGGGAGGATATGAAGGTCTACCCTGTGATAAGAGACCTCCATAGCCTACTTTATCTTCTTCGTAGGCGTACCCAGGCGTGACGTCTCCAGGATGGTGGTGGTGCTGAGTCAATTGCTGCTGTTGGTGAGGGGCAAACGCTTGCCCCTGGTACCCATAGCCTCGGAGGGTGTTGCTTACATCTGAGTGTCCTAGGCTTGGGTACGGGAGTTTGGTCCGATGTGCCCTCGGCACTGTTGGGGGCGGTGGACGCTCATCAGCCTCACTCGTGTCATCATCCCCACCGATGGGATTATTGATAAAGAACTCAGGGGAAATGGTTGGGAGGGAGGGACCGTAGTCGTTGTACTGCATTGGTTGAGGCTGAGGTCGACTTGGGGCTTTTGATCCTAGGCTTTTGCCACCTCCTCCCCCAAGAAAGGCATTCAGATTTGGTCTAGCACCACCACCGTGACCATGACCATGACCATGACCTGCGATGGAGTACATGGGGAGTCGGTACTCTTGAGGGGCAGTGAGTGGGGGTGTAGGAACCCCATGGGATGGGAAGAATGGGATGAGCGTTTGCACCTTCACATTATTTCCGTGCCCACGCTGTCTATATCCAATATTGTTCTTAGCCTGTCCACGATGTTCTGGGAAAAATGCAGTGTCAAAATGCCCAATGTCCTGTGGCCCTTTGGACTGTTCATTGTTGCCGGGGTCAGGACCATTATT
>JAQIWU010003225.1:0-10007 GCA_034696445.1 Isotomiella minor
AGTGGGTCACCGAGGCGGAAGGAGATTTTGGAGGGCGTTGTAAGCATTCCTATTTTTTTTAAAATTAGACCAGCCAAATTTTTAATTTATTTTTGCAGGGTCTCAAGTTTGAGGTCATTCCATCCACATTCGAGGAGGACTTGGAACCCTCAATGTTCCCTTCGCTCAAAGAATTTGTCGTGGAAACGTGTCTCCAGAAGGGGTTGGAAGTGGCTGAGAGAATTCGGAAGTCGGGACAAGATTATCCAGACCTAGTCATTGCAGCGGACACCATCGTGGCATTGGACGGGGTTGTTTATGGCAAGCCAGGGACGCCTGGCAAGGCGCATGACATGTTGAAAGTGTATGTTTTGTTTGTTAATGAATGACGATGAGAATTTTATTTTTGCTTTCTTTATGTTTCTTTTAGATTAAGCGGAAAGACGCATGAGGTTTTGACGGGAGTGACGCTTATATGGAAAGGATACCATTCCTCGGACGGTGCTGCTGTTGATGATAACTTTCTGGACAAGGTTTGTGAGGTGACCAAGGTGCACGTGGCCCCATTAACTGATGACATTATTTCTTCTTACGTTGAAACGAGAGAGCCACTGTGAGCGAGCATAAAATTAAGCTTCTTACATACACTTTATTTGATTAACAAATATATTCCGTTTTTAGAGATAAGGCTGGAGGATATGGAATTCAAGGAAAGGGTGGGTCACTCATAGAAGGTATTGACGGAGACTACTACAACGTCGTTGGGTTCCCATTGCATAGGTTTTGTAAGCTGGTGAATGTGCATTTTTCAAATTCCAAGGACCATTAATAAAGGTAGTAAAGAACTTTCTACAAATATCTGGACTACTGCTACATGTAAGTTCGATTGATTAGAATTGGAAAGTAGGTGAGGGATACTCTAAATTTTTAGAGACTCTGGTGAGGGACAGGTTTTCACGCCCAGGTGTAGAAAGGCATGCGGATAGGTTTTTGTCAACTCCTTTTGCTCATTCATTTCATTATCAATCTGTCGCGACTGAGCAAGTCGAAGTGGCGGTTTGTTCTTCAATAGCGCGTAATAGTTTGAGTTAACAAAAGCACAACTTCAACCGTAGTTAGCACGATTTATCTTCGAGTGAGTCATGGAAAAGAATATAATTTTGTGCGAAAAATGTGGTGGCGAGGCCATTTCAGTGCTAGGGGCTGCTGCAAACGGGGTCAAGGCATGTATTTGTGATGACGATCTTCCTGGCATTGGAACTCAAAATCAGTCACGGGAAGAATTTGCCACCAATGGAAATTCAGCTCATGTCGACGATTTCCCCAGTACCTCAGCTACAGGATTGGGTGATAACGGCAGTGACCAGGCAGATGTGCGATTACCAAAAATCCCGTAAGTTCATTTTCGAATGTATGCAAATAACTGTGACTACCCATGTTTAACTATTAGTAAATTGTATGTGCAGGGCGAAGATAATCGAGGCATTCACTAGCTGCGTGATTGGAAGGGACTCACAGGACGACTCCATGGTGACTAGTGGGACCACGGCTCAAAACGAAGACATCACCGCTGTGCCAACCGACCGTGACGATTACTTATATAAAATGGATCATCCTCGACGAGGAAAGGCTATTATTTTTAGTCACGAGGTAAAATGAAATTGCCATGTTAATTATGTGTTTGAAACTGAATGAATATATTTTTAATAGACGTTTCATAAGGACACGGGATTGCATGACCAACCTCGACCTTGTTCTGCAAAAAGTGCCTTGGATATGAAAGCCACTTTAAGTCGACTGGGGTTTGAAGTTACAATTCATACGGACCTCACTGTGCTAGACCTGCGCAGAGTGGCAGAAACAGGTATGGTACTTTCCTTATGCTTTCGGTACTTTGATTAATACTTTTAGGACAAATTGGACTTTTATACATTACAGTGGCGAAGGAAGATCATGGAGACGCCGACTGTATTGTATTCGTCACAATGTCGCATGGATTAGAACATTGCATATTTGCCAAAAACACCCATTACGACCCATACGATATGATTTATCGGCATTTCACATCAGAAAAATGTAAAACCCTTGCCGGCAAGCCCAAGATATTTTTTACCCAAGTAGGATTTACACTTACTACTGATTTTCCAACAAGTTTTTCGCTAATAACTGAGATGTACTTTTTGATATAGGCGTGCAGGGGAAACGAGAGAGATAAAGGCACCGCTGTACGTCCCAGAACGTCAACTGATGGTCCTTCGAACCGAAGGAAAGAGCCTTACAAGATACCCAATGAAGCAGATTTTTTGACGGCATTAAGCACTGTTCATGGTAACTCATTTATTTCACTTCCCTGATTAATAAATGATGATATTTTTCATGTCAAAAGGCTATGTTTCTTGGAGGCGGCCTGACGGAGCAGTTTTCATTCGAGCCTTACGTGAGAAGTTGGATGCTCATGCGTTTGAGATGGATCTTCTTACTCTACTGACGTTGGTTAATCACGAGGTATCAAAACATACGTTTGTGTTGAAGAATTTAGAATTGTAGCACTAGCAAGCCTTTCATTGTTTTTAAAATAGGTGGCCATGCATTACGAAAGCAGTCTCGAAAAGTATAAACAGGTTCCAAATGTACAGCATACACTGACTCGCCTCATCGAATTTACTCGGAAAGAAGTTCCTTGAACCTGGCCACTGAAAATGACAGGATGTTCACGCAAATACGTATTTGTATTTTTAATATTTGACAAGAGAAATTGAATAAAAAGTTGATTTTATGTTTACCCGGTTTTATATGAGTTTACATTTCTATTCTGCACACATCGTCATGATTAAAGCTTATCTTCTCTGAATCATTCTGATAAGAGATTAAAAGTTGAGAACGACTTGAATGGACAGTACGTCGTGTCAGTCACACAGGGCAGATGCTACCTCAGTTTAGTAACAACGTACAGAATATTTCTGCTGAAAAATGGCGAAAGTGGTAGAAACAGAAATGAAAGAAAGCACAGATACGGCTCAGGATGCCGATGACATTGACTCGAAGTCGTTCTTGCAACAGATAGGAATAAAAGCTCACCCGGCCACAATGCCAACGGATCGACACTCCCACATGTACAACATGAACCATAAGGAAAGGGGGAGAGCACTAATATTCAATCATAAGGTACGCCAAGTGTAAATTGAGACATGAATGAGGCACAAATTTCCTTTGTTGTCATAGAATTTTGCTTCAAAATCATTAAACACAAGACATGGAACAGACGAGGACAAAGTGAGACTGCATGACACATTGACTGCATTGGGATTTCATGTAGACGTCTTTGAGGACCCTAAAAAAATGCAAATATTCGGGGAGATAAAGAAATGTAAGCTCATTATTGGTGCTTGGTATATTAATTGCAAAGATCTACAATTAATTAATTTTAATTGTTATCAGTGGCAGAAGAGGACCATACTAATAGAGACTGTATGGTCATTGCTGTCTTTTCTCACGGTGAGAAGGAGAAGTTGCATTCATACGATGATGAGTACAACCCGGACAGGCTCTGGGAACGTATGTATTTTTCACTAGTCTTAAGTAGTTAGCTAAATGATTCCCATGTTGATCACAGCATTTGATGCCAAGAGTTGTCCAAGTTTGGCTGGAAAACCGAAAATATTTCTCTTTCAGGTAATCCCATCTATAAGTACTACACATATATGTGCATAATTAAGGATTCACAAGTTTAGGCTTGTCAAGGGGACAAATTGGACTGTGGGGTAGCTATGGTGGACCAAGTAGACAGCAAGAGGACGAGTACCGACGCTGGAGGACGTTCCCAAAAGGAATATACTATCCCCAGTAAAGCGGATTTTATCATGGTCTACAGTACATTTCCAGGTTTAGCCATATCCCTTTTTACAGTGTGTATCGGTAATAAAATTTTGTACCCCATAATTACTAGGCTACTACTCCTGGAGAAATACGACGCAAGGATCATGGTTTATCCAGGCGTTGTGTAAAGTGCTCAAAGATCACGCACATCAAAAGGATTTCTTGTCAATGCTCACCATTGTCGCAAGAGAGGTTAATTACAGTCTTAGGCAAATTAGGGGAAAATGTTATGTCTTTATTTATTGTTGATCTATAGGTTGCTTTCGATTATGCGTCCAATCACCCCGACCCCAACATGGATGGAAAGAAGCAGATTCCGTTGGTCACGTCCACTCTCACACGAGAAATATTCTTGACAAAGAAGGCTAAGAAATGAGTTGTAACAAAATAACTAACAAAATAAAATTAAGGGTGAATTAATAACGAATCCCAATCAGGCCAATATTTTTCCTTCATTCTGATGCAGTAATTTTTTAAATTACGAAGGTCTCCTGAAAATTACAAAAGAACATTATGACTAGCTTTTATCTATAAGATAAGTGTACCTGACAACTGCGACTGAAAGGGAGAATTCTTGTGGAACACTGCTGGGGCCAGTTGTGCAAAGAGTGCGCAGTCATCCTCACAAGGCTCTTCTCCAAGCAAAAATGTCTTGTCTCCCAAAATCTTGGATATGGCATGGAGACACTTTTTCATACTGCTGATGACCTCTTCCTCGGTATGACGCCCTAACCCTTGAGTGTACGCCATGGATGTTAACGAGGGAGCAATCATTTGGAAAATCATCCATTCCTTAAAGGTTATTTCATTCCGTCTCAGCATGCCCCAAGTTATACGACCCCCGAATGCAAATGTCCATAGCACACCACCCCTACACATTAAATTGTAGTTAGTTATCTTCATTTAAGGTCATTCAATATTTCTTTGCATTTACCAGTACAAATACTCGTCGACCATAACCCTCACTGCGGTGCCCACTGCTCTTTGTTCGTCAGAGTAGCCGGATCCCAAGCGTTTCTCAAATTTCCTTTAAAAAATTGACGTCATTGTGTCATTGCGTTGACTGTTTATAAAAATAGCATATGCACTCACTTTCCGAGAAATTCAATGATCATTTGACTGTCTGCAATATTTTGCCCTTGGACACTAATCCAAGGGCTTTTCCCTTTTGGACCCCAGACATCAGATTTGTCAACTTCATAGGGAATCTTGACCATCCTCAAATACGTCTCCACTTTCATCACAAAGGGTGAGGGGGAAGGGGTATGGCGTCCTCCGTAAAGTCCATGTAGGATGACCTGCTTCTTATTGGACCTTGATACCTCAGCCCATTTGTCCCTATGAATTTGAGTTGAATGAATGCTGGCAAAATTCCTTGATCTTATTCGTTAATACGTTACCAGGTCTGTTGTTTCCTCCGGTTCACGAAATATTTACCAATTGTGTAGAGGAGTAAACCCCCCACACTCAAAACTACTAAATTACAAAATGCTATTTCCATGACAGTGACAGTCGATGTTTTAAATGAAATATGAAATATTGTTTTCAACAGAAGTACGGCCGGTATTGGAGACACAAAACATTCAGATGGTTTGATTGATGGTAAACACTCCACCAAAGACAGCAAAAAATGTTTGCTTTATGTTGTGTGAATAAAAGGTAGACAATTCGAGTACCTCAATGAGACATGCATGTGTCCTTGAAACTATGTTTAATCAGTAATAATGTATTACACTGCTATGGAATTTCATTTCATCAATGGATCGATCAACAAAGCCGAATAGATGCATGTACTTAGGGGCAAAATGTGACAACGTAGCCAGAGGAGCTCGCTGATTGTCCACTGCAGGCCCATGTGGAGTCGTCGTTGTCATAGGCATAACTGAATGTGTTGGGACATTGGTTTTTGAATATCTGAGAGTACTGTGAAGGTTGACAACTATTTTGGTCGTACGGGGGAGAGGGACAGCAATACTGTGGGTCTTGGGTGGCAGTGCAGGCACTGTCGCAGGCTATGACGCTCCCGTCACTCCCATACTGCTGGAAACCGTTAGGACAGACACCAAAGTCAAAGTTGCAATTGACATTGATGCATTTGTCGTTTTGATTCACACCATAGGGCTGGATGGACATGGGGAGGTTGAACCCATCCACGAGAGAGATGTCGTAGAAATCCAGTCCCATGTACTTGTCCAGTCCAAACTCAGCCAAGGTCACAGGTTGCAGGGTTGTTCTTCCCCCAGGGGGACTGTCTCCAGTTTGGCAGTTGGCACCACTGTCGTCACATCCTGTCTTTCCCCACACTCGCCCCGAGGTCCACCCGTCCATGACGTCGAATGTATTTTGCTCACCCGGATCTAGGCGGAAGTTACCCCCAGCGGGGATTTGGTTATCGCCATAGGTCCCAACCCAAATGGTTTGCCCGCAGTTGTTATTAGCTTCGATCTGATGACACGTTCCCTTCTGCGCAGTAATGACGAAGAGGAGAAGAAATGCAGGACCAAAATGCCTTAGCATTTTGGTAGTTTAAAAAGTACTCAATGTTAGAACTAGACCTCAATGAATAGTATTGAACATTTAATGCTCCACTGCCAGAGCATTTTATATCTTTCTGTTGGACGCGTATTACATATGTACTTGTAGGTTCCGGTTCTTTTTGACGTACAACACTTGCATCAAAGTAATCAATTATGATTTTGTGCAATACTGTAGCTTTTGGTATGTGGTTGAAGTTGAGTCATTTACTGGAACGAGTACTGAGAATATGACTAACAACTCCCTAATGGCAATGGCAGATGTCTGCAATGGGGCATTGTGAGATTACCATGAATTTCTAATTTTGTTGAATGAAACGTTGTAGAATATCTGGAGTATTTCTTGTCTGAGTTCTACTTATTATTCACGAATCTATGCATGTTTTAAACAATCGTTGAATACATAACAAATTAGATTAGGACGACATTAGGACGCTTATTGGGCCCTCGCCTCCAGGTAGTTGGACAAGCCTTGAAGAACGTTGATCGCCTTCTCAAGATCTATTGAAAATAAACGGTTATTTTTAACACCATAGAGAATGTGTTTTTTGCATAGTGCGTACCTTCATTATTTTTCATGTCTGCCAACATGTTTCTTTCTTGGACGTTAAATGCAAACCCTCTTCCTGCCACATTGTCCAGTACGATGTCCATGTCTCTCTCGTCAATATTGAGTTTCTTCAAATAGCTGACGATGGCCTTCAGGGAATCAGAAGTGAATTCTATTTAAGAAATTATTAGAGTTGAAATTATTAAGTTATATGGAATTACAGTAATTACGACTTACGATCGTTCATTTTTTTTCTGCGACGTAGAAGAATTTGACTCAAAATCTGTTCAAAAAAGTGAAGGTAAGGTGAGTTTATATGCTTTATGACGAATACCGAACAGTTCTCAACTTCGACTAAAATGAATCAAGCTAAGAGCTTGAAGAGGTTTAGATTTAGGAAGACAATAATTTGCTTATCAACCAATTATGTAAAAATTCATTACGTCTTACTTTTTGCAAGTCCGGTTGCGGTAACTCATTTTGCCTGCCATGACGACGAGTGTGATCCTGAGGAGAGATGTGAAGTGAAAGAGAGAATTACCAGAGGCGAACAAGTAATCTCATTTGAATCTCACGGTTGTGAAGCTCTTACTTAACTCAAATGTTTCCTGAAGCTATAGATTAAGCCGACCAATGTCCTTGAGATAGAGAAAGCTAGAGATTGTTGTAGGAGATGAGGGATGAAAGGAAATCCTTGAACTCATCAACTCCAAAAGTTAGGTAGATAAATCATAGTTACAGTTACACTAGTACCTATAGTTACACTAGAGCAGTAAATCCTCTGAATCATCCCTGGAATGGGGCATGGTGAGATAGCATAAAAAAGACACACTTACAGGGGTAACCAACCATTTATTGAAAATTTATCTCCCATAAGTGTAACAAATGTTTTAATGACTGGATAAATAGACTTCTTTGACCTATGTCCGTGAAAACGATGTCAAGTGTCTTCAGTTCGATGCCCAGTAGTCCGTTTGGCTCATTCCTTAAAATCAATTCCATTTCTCTCATGAGGGCCGGATTATTATGTAACTTAAATATGCTTGGAATGGAAGTCCCATTGACTACTTCCGTTGTGAGTAGTTGCTGGACTTTAGCCACCGTCTTTGGTTGGGCATTGAGGACAAAGACTTTCCCAATTTGCCTCGCCCAAAATGGAATCAAGGAAGGAAGTTGTGTGATTGTTTGACCCGAATACTCATTAAGCTTCCTCTTCACTGCCTCAAATCCAGGAACGTCATACACGTAGACTTGGTAAACTGAATTTCCAGCGAGGTACGACTGGATCTGCACAAACACGAATTGGCAATTAAAAGGAATTGTTATGACACTTGCTTGTCTCTTATATGAATTACGTAATGGGTCCCAACAGCGTTTGAAAAGTTGTACATCGACTGGTCTCCCAAGGCTCCGAATTTTTGCACGTTGTCAAACATTTCAGGGGTCACGCTGACGTTGGACAGGGGCATCATGGTACCAGTGTTCCGGATTGTCATCGCCCTCACTAACATGTACCGATACTCCCCCACGACGAAGTTAGGGTCGATGCCAAAATATCTGGCCAGACTGGGTGTTCTCCATCCTCCTGAGAATGCACGCCATGGCTTGTCCAACCCCTGAATTGTGAAACGAATGAAGAATGCTTGCAGTAGTTGGTTCATATCTTCACACAGGTCAACATGATATATGTTCTGAATTGGCAGGGGTGCCCCTACGAAAAACTTTTCTTCAATACGAATCGTGGTTGGGAGAAAAAAGAGCTTGACGGGTTCCATGAAAATCCAAGACTGGGAATCATTTCTTGGCACGACTCTCATGCTCAGGCTGAGATAACCAAATCTTGGAAATATGTGTACAACGCCGCCAATCGGGATCCTGTTGTGTATGGCGTTGATCACGGGAGGAAGGGCGGCTGTGACCGTGCTGCCTAGAAGCACAAGGATGCAGAAGAAGGTCAGTGGAAAGCGTACGGCAGAGGGCATCTTGACGAAGTGATGAAGAATTGTAATTGGTGTTTCTTCCTGTTATGTTTTAGCTTGGAAAGTTGACGCTCTATTGTTAAAAGAATGTCCTATGCTATGGCTTGTAGGTCACCATTGGATTTATGACATATTGTGCGATGATGAATGGAATGCTAGTAATTCGTGGTTGAATTGAAGTAAGAATTGTTTGTTAGCCCAAGTTGTTCACTTTATAATACGTAGTTGTTTTGTAGGTACATAAACATTTTACTTCGCCGACACATTGTTTTATGGGCCAAAGTTGCTCACATACTTCATCCTAACTAATCGAACGAGGACTCTTTCCAAGCGCATCGTTACTGTCTTCCGGATGACAAACTGTCCACTGTTTAAATTCGACGATAAGGGTTGTCATAACATTTAGTATGAGGCTCATGGGACAATTGCATATGCATGGAAAATCGTCCAGAGGCATTGGCATCGTCAGAGGTAAAATCGTCAGAGACTTAATTAAAACAGTGTAGCACGAAGGTTCAGGTGCACTAAATATTTCTCTTTGCGAGAGAGAATGGAAGGAAGGAAATGGATTGATGCTCAATGAAACGGGGAAAGTTTGTCCCAACTTTCCCCATCCTCGCTTGCTTTTGTTTAGATTTTGGAACCGATTCGGAGCGAAACTCGGAACTTTCACCAACTGTTTCTCCCCACAAAAGTACACATGCTTTGTTGGTATCCAAAAAGTTTGCTGAACAGTTAAAAATCCCTAACAATAATGTTATTTTGTGGTATCCTCTTCAAGAAATGAGGACCGCGATAACGACTATAATTGTTCTATTGATGCTATCTACTTCTCTCACTCTGTCATTCAGTCACATTTCACCAACAAGGAATTGTTCTCATCATTTGGCTGGACTAATTCTTGCTCGTGGTGGGAGCAAAGGGATACCTAAAAAGAATATTGTCACTCTCAATGGGAAACCCCTCATTCACTGGGCGTTGACGGCCATGAGTGAGAGCGGAGGTAAGAAAGTCCTTTTCCCATTATCTTATATTAATAATTAATTGTTAATAAGATTTTCACTTTCAAGCGTTTACAACCATTTGGGT
>JAQIWU010003226.1:0-10005 GCA_034696445.1 Isotomiella minor
CTCAACTGACGAAGGAAGCCAAGCATCTGAAATCTTCGATCTTTGTTGAGAAGGTATAAAGTATTATATCTTTTGTTATTATTTAAGAAATTAGGGTTCCGTCATCTTCATAAAGTGGCTCGTCTCACCGACCGCATTTTATAAATGTTTTCCAGCTCATCGAGTGAGTACAAAAGCAGTCAACGTCTCTCTCTTCTCTGTATTTAAGTATGTCGGACGAGGTTTACACTTTGGACATTTTGAAAGACAGTGGTCAATAGACTTCTAGAAAACAATGCTTTGTCCCCAATGATCTCTCGCAGCAATGCAACTGCTGGACCACAAACGCCGTGGCGGTGGATGGAGACAAAGAGTTTTGGTGAGCGCGGTAGTTTCGAGCCTGCACTCGGGAGTCGGGAATTCATATTCTCTTCCCAAACTGCTGCTTTCATTATACAAAAAAGTAGTGAAGGAGAAGGACACAACAACAGATCAAATTAATTGCAATTGACTTGGCCATTTATCCGAACCAAATTTTTATTGGTGAGTTGAGTTGATTTACCGAGCACAAATGCCGATGGTCAAGTGGACTTTATTCCCCTCATCATAGTTTCATTATTTATTTGACTCTCAAAACATTGTCCTTCTTGCTTAGATTGAATCCCTATCACCACCACCACTACCAACCTCAGGGTCTTGTGGGTAGTTCTGAGTCGGACATTTTATGGTCACACTGGTAAGTGCGCTTTATTCACCTCATAATCATCAGTGGAATTGAACTTAACTCACTGTGATTTAACAGGTCGGAGAAGCAAAGGCACAAATATGAACAAGAACCAAAGTTGGGCTAGAGCACGTCCTGCTGGCGAAAGTGACGAAGATTCGTCAGATGATGACTACTTTGACATGCCCAGCTCGAGAAGGAATTACAACACTGCGGACACCAGCAATTGTCCATCACAGTCACAACCTCCGCTCCATGGCATATGGGGTGAAGAACGGGATAGTGATGGAAAGGACTCGGGCATTGGTGCGGATGGTTTGCAGTTGCCTGAAGGAGCTAGAATTGCCTGTATGAAAGGAGACATTGAGACGGTAATTATTGTAGTAATACTAATCATACATGCCTTTGAATTTTCGCCATTCAACCCAAACCCATGTTTTTCTGACAGATGAAAGGGTTTTTTGAATCCAATTCGGAGACGTACAACGTCAATTGCTACTTCGGTCAAGTCGATAACAAGGACTGCACTCCTCTCATAACTGCTGCTTTCTATGCTCACCACAAACTCCTGAATTTTTTTTTGGAACATGATGCTGACGCCAAGAAGGAAGGGTTCATGGCTAAAATTACAGCCTTGATGGCGGCTGTGGGTGGGGTGGGAAACGAAGAAGATGTGATGCAATGCGTCCAGATTCTCATCGAAGCCGGCTGCCCAGTAAACCATGTGGATAGATGTGGTTTAAGTGCCCTCCTTGTTGCAGTAAGACGTCAAGGGGAAAGAAGAAAAGTTGTGGAATGTCTTCTCAATCACAAGGCTGATCCAAACTTAACGGACGTGGCTGAACGAAGCTGCCTTTTCCATGCTGCCCAACTGGGAGATGGGAAGTTGTGTCGACTGTTACTGCAGAACGGAGCAGACATAGACATGTGCGATGCTGCTGGGTGGACAGCTTATGATTTGGCAAAGGAAGAACGCTTCGACCACCTCAGCCAACTTTTGTTCAAATGGAAGCTTGAACCAAACCCTACCCTGTTGGCGAAAATTGAAGAATGTACAGATTCCGATCGTACCAATATGGAGCATTCTCAGCATACTTCTAGGGATGACGTAGAAACCCAAATGATTCTTCGATCAATTTCTCAGGCAACTGTTGAGAAGTATGCTAGTGTATTTCAGACTGAAGGAATCTCGTACCTGCAATGTTTACTGCTGGACAATGAACATTTGAAGGGTTTGGGAATAGAAGAAATGGGCACACGTAAAGCCCTTCTAAAGCAAATTCGAGACATTCATACTGCACTTTGGGACGACTGTGCCCTCGTCCGAACGACCATTAACAAACCCGTCAGGGTTCCAGAAGTAGTTGCCATGTTGAAGAATATGCAGATGCATATTGACCACTGTCGCACCTCGCTCCACTTCATTCAAAAACGCTTATTGAACAACCAAAGAAGGTCAATTATCCAAGAAAAGACAATCAATGACACCATAGTCATGTTGAACAGATTGGCCGAGAACAATATCAAACTTGAGAAAGCAGTTTTACAACTCAGGACTTTCCTTGAAGCCATCAACGACGAACCAGAGTTTCAAGTTGGGGACCTGATTCAGTCCCAGGCAAGTAACGCACAGGGATTCTACAATCAATGGAAGGACGGGCTTCCTAAGAACTCTCGTAAGCTTTGGGCTGTAGGTTTAGGTACCTTCGGGATTGTTGGACTGTTGTTTGGTCTCGTGTCAGTGGACCGTTTTAAACAGATTGCAATTGGCAGACTGATTACTCGTTAATTACATTTACAAATTGACCCCCATTTTGACAATTATCCTATTTGACCCTGTGACAACGACAACAATGTTTTCCGCCCGAACAACATTTTATACTTGTCTGATTTTTTTGAACTTTTGCATTTTTTTGAATAAAAAAAAAAGATGAAACAATGAAATGAAGTCTGCCCTCTACCTACAGTCTGTACAACAACATCTGCATATCGGAAGAGACAATTCATGCAACTCTCAAGTCTACACTGCAGTTTGTGTCTTAGCCTTTTCTTTTCTTTTCCTAACACGTCATGCATGGATCCTGCTCAGATTTCACAGTCTCCCCGATCTCTCTCTCCAAGCTCAGCTCGCAGACTCAGAGAGGCTTTTGCCACACTACAACACTTGCTGTTTTTTGAGACAATACAATTTACATGACTCATTATTTTCCCTGGTTGGTAAATATATACGGTTTCTTTACTTTCCCAACAACCATCATCATCATCATCATCACCTGTCTATCTTTTACACACTCTTCTGCAACAAACAAACAAAACTGCAAAAGCCTTCTTTATTGTAATCACACAAAAGACTGGATTGCAGTAGTTTATTTAGTTTGTGACTTTTTAGCCAAAGACTGTTGTGTTGTGTGTGGTAAAGTGCTTTATAGGTTCATGTGATTTTTAGATCCCTGCTTCATTGTTGCATTATTAATAATAATAATAAAATTCTGCAACTTCAATGATTGGCTTCAATGCGACAACACAAACAAACGATTCATGTAAAACTCTCAAAAGAAAGAAACAATAATACCACTTCCTTCCTTCGCCACCACCACCATCATCGTTCATCGTTGAGTTGAGTATTATGAGTCAGTGTTTAAAGGACTTTAAGTTTATTGTTATTAATTGATTCCTTCTTCTGTGTGTTGTGTGTGATGTCCAAGGCATAGAAGGAGGAAAATAATGGTTGGTTGAGTCGAAAACAATGAGAAAAAGGCAGGACGGAAACCTTTTTTTTGCAGTTGAACAATGTAAAATTATTTCTATCATCCATCCAACTCAACTTTACTTTTAATTGTACAATAATTGAGTCAAGTGTGTCCGAAGCAATAAGAATGACAATATAGATTCTTGAGGTAAGTGAGTAAAACTTTGTTTGTTAGGAGACAACGTGGTCTAGAATTCTTATTCTATAATCTGAATTCAAGTAGTTTCTTTCTATTTTATAGCAGTTCGTTTAATTAAGATTTGAGTGGCCTTGTCGTGTGTTTTTTTTGTGTGTCAAGAGTTGAGGTTGAGGGGAAGACAAAAGGGTTTGATTTGAATTTGAAATCAGAGATTGTAATAAATTGTAATGATAATTACACGCCGCAGTGGAGTCAATTCGTTCGTTCCTTGAGCATTGATTGGCCGTCGTCGTGTGTGTGGTTAGCTTTTAGTTTATTTAGTTTTTGGTTGAATAATCAACCTGACCATGAGGAGAGACGTCTCTTTTGCTTTGTTTAGTTGGTGGGTGAGTAATGAGATAGTCATCTTATGAATGAAAAACAAAACTGAGCAAAGGAAATGGATAATGACATATCTTTTATCATTATTTCATTAGATTAAAGCAGCTCTCCATGTGATTTGATTCTTTGATAATTGTGGTAGTGGGCAGGAGCGTCGTCATGTATAATTCAATTTTAATCATATGTCCGTGATGGTTATGTTGACAGGTTGACTCATTCCTCACAAAATATCTGGGTTGACTGGATTCCACTTTTTTGTGTTGGGAAGTAATTTTGGAGAGGATCTTTATCCTGACAAACGTTCCCACAGTTTATTGTTTCCCAGAAGTAAGTCAGTTTATATTTATATAAAGGCAATTTGACAACGGTGGTGTCATATGTAGCAGTGGTCCAACTACTGAAGAAAGGGGATTTTTTTAATGTTGCTTTGTTACGATACCAGTGTCTCTTGTTGAATAGCATTATTAGAGGCCTTCAACTCAACCCGACTTTCCATGAATAATTTTGACTTGCCACATAAAAACTGTTGAGCAAAGTGTTTTACTTTACTAATATCTTTGTGATGGTGTTGGAATACATGGACAACCTTTGCTCTCCCACTCACTGCAATTGTGCTGATTAATTAGTTAATTAATTCCCATGCATCCTCCCTCTTCTGTCAAGTGTCTTGTCTGTATCTTGCGTCTCAGAATGTATGTATGTGAATTGACTTACGGGGAGAAGGATTTCCAGACGATGTAAAAATTATTATTCATGATAATATAATGTGACATTCATTCGACACCCTCTCTTTCTGACTCTCTTGCCCTTGCTTCACACTCTTACGACTTTTACGACTTGTTGTTTCGTGAGAGTAGATGTTCTGTTTTATTATTAAGTATTGAGTTTCATTAGAAAACCGAGCATTAACTGATTCTGAATGTCTCCTGTTTGTTTTTTTCAGATCGTTCGTGATGGTGTAAATCTCATCAGACAAGGATTCGTCGAATCCAAGCAGATTGCACATGAAAAAGGGTCGAAGGACTTTTAGTTAACGGAAACCAGGGTTCTTCACAACGAACTGGAAGGAGAAGGAAGTCGTCATCATCTCTTTCATCCCTGCATGAATTTCACAAATTTTAGGAACTGACCACGCAGTTCTAATCGGAAGCCAGGAACGGAATATCGACATCTCAATTGAAATGAAGAATAGATTCGAGTAGAATATAGAAGAAACGAAGAACGACGACCAAACAAGTGAATTAACAACGACAACAATGAATTTATAAATTTGCCAAAATAATTTTGTATACACTCAATTTTCCTTCCAACGTTCCGAAGCGGGACATGAATGTTGAATGCGTCTACAGAATTTAACAATTGAAGGGAAAATAATTGTGTGCCTTGTTATAAAAAACTGAATATTGAAAAGCAACGTATGCAAAATGATCGAGACCGAACCATGAACTTCTCCATTCCGTCTGCAATTCCAATAAGCTACACAACAAATGAATGGTCCATTTTTTACTAACTTTGTATTGGAAAAAACAAGCCGAAGAAGACTGCATTTTTACCACATCGCAAAGTACTTATAAGTATTCGTACCGCTTCTATCAGTCAGTGGAACAATTTTTTGTATGAAGAATTCAGGAATAATGGTTTGATTGAGCAACCTGTGCAACTACATTTAGGTAGCTATTTATTGTACCTGACTCCAATGTTCAAGTTTAAGTATAATGTTTGGTTTCATGTCTTATTTTATTTTAGGTGACGCAAGCAGGAGGAATAAACAATTTAACGGACAACGACGCAATGCCTTGTTGATTGGACTACTAGTGTAAGAAAATCCACAAAATGAGTGCCATGCAAGAAGTCAAGAAGACATGGGGAGAAAAGTATGGTAGTGAGCTTCCTTCGTCTTCCTTCTGGATAGAAGACGTCAGAACCAACTTGGCCAAGCACAAGTCGAGAGTAAATGACCTAAAAATTTCCCTTAAAGAAGAAGAGCATTATGTGGAGTTTCTTGAGTCCCTTCTGAAAGAGATTACTGCGAATGCTGTTGAAAACGGGGGGAAAGTAGTACCACCACCACCAGAGGGAGGAACCCTTCTCGCCCATTCTAAACACGAGAGCAGCATAAATGACGTGATACATGACACTTTGCAACGTCGATCTCAAAACGAAAAGATTCTGCAGTCACCATCAAAAGTCAGCACATGCGGAAATGCCCAACCTCCAGTAGCAGATGCCAATAAGTCTTTATTTTCTGGGAGGAATCCAAATGCCTCGCCGGTAGTTGATAATGCTAATAATAACAATCGTGAAAACGACTCTACCAATGACCAGGAGCATTTCGTTACGGTAATTGAAGTTAATGGACAAAACAAGGAAAGGAAAAGTAACGGCGTAGGTGGAGGAAACAAGAGGGAAGAACGACGCAAACCGGTACCACCTATTCCTCCACCAAAGAACACAAAACGAGCGAGTTCTCTTCCAGAACAGCCAAATCCTCCCCGGCCACTATTTTCTTCTTTCGGTCATGGCGTGGAAAATAAATCTCCAACAGTGGCTACTGCTTTAGAGGCACAACAAAAATTGGAAGAAAAAGAGGAATGGTCTGGAGAACGAAATGTTGTGTTCGATTCAAGAAGCAAAGTTTCAAGGAGAGGGTGCGCTACAGAAGGATCGGGAAGGGATGGTAGTGGTGGTAGCAGCAGTAACAGCAACAGCTCGTCCCTTTCGTCCTCAGCTTCAAAAGAACAACATGCTCAAGCTAACCAAGGCATTGTAGGTGGTCAGCCTCAGCCTCAGCCTCCAGAACAATTTGCCAAACCTCTGCCAAGTAAAAAAAAGTTCCACGGAAGTAAATTGCCACTGCCACCCAAGGAGGATTTGAATACCAATGGTAACAAAAGTAAACGAAAACCAGGAACCGGGGTGGATCTCATTAATCAGTCTCAGTCCTTAGCTGACTCTTCAAGCCTTGAACGTAGAAGTTCTGGTCGATCTAAAATTTCTGATATGATAGGAAAACTTGAAGGAAACAGTTTGAGACATGAACAGCCAATGATGATAACTCCCAAGAAACGATCACTCAAAGACACCTCCTCATCTAGTCATTCTAGTGCTAATAATATGAACGTTGGAGGGTCAGAAGCTCTTATGGCAGACTACATGGATCCACTGGATGCTGAAGGAGTTCTAAAACAAGAGGAACTGTATGACCTTCCACCAGACTCTCCATCAAGTCCTCGTGATAGTCTTGAAGGGTTGTCAGATCCTGAAGTTTGCCAAAATCTACATCGAGGAAACCAGCAGGATCTGTTACAACTAGAGTTGGAACCAATGTATGATACCGTAGCCCCTGATCAACCAGAAGAGCAGACTGACGACGACTATGTAGTACTTTTAGACGACGAGGCTACCAATGGGAATAATAACTTAGCACGCTCTAGTTCAACACACCAGTTGCGCGAAACAGAAAGGAATACAGCAGAAAGAGAACGCAAAGCAGACTCTGCAACAATTAGATCACAAGCTTCTGTGGTCTCTGGACATAGCATAACGACGACTAGTTCTGGAACGACGTCCGACACGGAGGGTTTGCCAGAAGGTCTCGCTTCTGAAGAATTTCTGCATGAACGAGGTTCAGCAAATTATGTGAATTTGGATTACTTTCTGTAAGATATTTGTCTTTATTCCGTTGCAGGATACAACTCTAAAATGCATTGAATTGTTTGTTGTAGGAAATCAATGAAGAATGACCCCTACATGTCTGAATCGGAAACTGAGTCCGACGTTGAACCGATGCTGCATAGAGCTATGTCATATGAAATGTGTGAATCATCTAAATTCTCCATTTCTTCAAATGGTAAGCAATGTAGAGTGTGATGATTTCATTAGCTCAACGTTGTCGAAATTACAGGTGAAGATATGCCAACAGGGTCAAGAACAAATCTGAGCAAATCAATGGAAGAGGCACCAACAATGAGAGTTACTGATCAACTTAAGATTCGTTCATTTCAGTCGAGAATAACCACAATTGCAATCAGTGAACATCAATATGTGGAAGTGTTGAACCTATTGGTGCAATACATGAAGGCAATGAAAGGAACTTTTTCAACCTCAAAGCCAGTTCTGTCAACTGATGACTTCAATATAATCTTTTATAAAATCCCCGAACTCCATGCCATGCACCAGAAGTTTCTGAATGGATTACAGGAGGAGGTTTCTGGTAGATGGGAGGTTGGAAGACACTTTGAAACTATGGTAGGTTATGCCACTTTAGAAATGTACATTCATTGTAACCAAGTATGGTTGTTAAAGGCAAAGGAAGTTGATGTATATGGAGCGTTTCTGCAAAATTACTCACGAGCCGTGGACACTGTCAAAAAGTGCAGCCAAAGTAATGCGGCTTTTGCTGAAACTACTCGGGACATTCGCTCAAAGACGCTCAATATCAGTGCAGGCGTCACATTTGAGACTCTGTTACACAGTCCGGTATCTAGAGTACAAAAGAACTTGGAAATAGTCAACGTAAGACCTCATTGCTTTTATGTTGTGAGTCTGATTAGTCAGCTTTCGTTGCTTTATTTATTTATAGGATCTACTCAGGCTTCTTCCGGAGTCCCATCCAGATGCTTTGAGTTTAGCATCGGCACAAAAGTTATTTCAGCAGTTTCTTTCTGAATTCAAAATGATACAGCCTGAACAATTATCAGAGAAGAACGCTCGGAAATTGGTTAAAAACTCTTTTATAGTTGAATTTTGCGAAGGCAACAGGAAGCTTCGTCATTTGTTTTTATTTAATGACGTATTGGTATGCGCGAAATACAAGGTAATTGATTGCTATTATTATTACAAAACCTACAATCTTTGTTGCTGGACTTGACAACGTTGTGTATTGTCTAATTTAGCCATCTGGGAAGAAGGAAAAATTTACCTACGAGTTGAAGTGGCATATGCCGATTGCGGATTGTCTGGTTGTTGAACAAACCGAAGCTCGTGAAACGGTTCCTGTAAACCTCGTTGCTCTACGATCTCGAGCATCAAATGTGAGGGATCAGCTAAAACGGCAAAGCATTCGAGAGGATAAGGTATTTACGTTCACGATTAGAAATAGCCTATTGTTCTCGTTTCATTGATCCCCTTTTTCCTGCAGAAAGGAGAAAAGAACAGGAAAAAGTTGGCAGAATTGGAAAGCCAACTTGTGCTTGCCTCTCCAAATTTGATATTGAAATTAAAATCATCTTCAGGAAAGTCTACTGCAACGTTCTTTCTGTCTTCAGATTATGACAGAAGTCAGTGGATTGAAACGATTGAAACCCTGAAGGTACATCTTAGCTAAGGTTATTCCTTGGGAGACAAACATAAAATTAATGTGTTTGGGTTATTATTTGGATATCTTAGAAACAGTCAGCCTTGTTACCAGCAACTCCAAACCTCAGTTCCAATGAGATTCAACAATGGATAACTAAGAACAGAAGAGATCTAAAGACTAACATGTACATGGGATCCTATCTTCTTCGAACTGGCACTGATGGCAACTTACTAATTGGTGATTTTTACATACTCATTGGAAAATTAACAGGGATTCAGAGACCAGCAGGTATTTGCCTGAGTCCGTAATAGAATTGTCAAACCTCAAGTGCAACAGTAAAATGAGCTTTAAAATTTTCAGATTTGTTCATTTGTCTGGAAGTGGACTCGTACGGGCATTTCTTCCGCAAAGCGAAGACAAAAATGATTTGCGGTAGTAGTAGACCTTGTTGGAACGAAGACTATATAATTGAACTCGAGGGCTCATTTACACTACGTGTACTGCTGTACGAAGAACATCCAACGCAAGGTCAACTGATTAGGGCTGCTGCTACGGTGGAGGTAAGTATTTCTTTCTTACAATAAGTTCAACAAGTAGATTATACGGTGCTTCTGTTTCTTTAGCTGAATCGCTCTTGGATCGGAGGATCGGGGGACCCAACTGAGAAAACCATTAGTTTGCAGGACTATACACTATATGTGACGACGCGATTTACACCCTCTGAAATGACTATT
>JAQIWU010003227.1:0-10002 GCA_034696445.1 Isotomiella minor
TTTACCTACCCAAAGGAACCAGTAGACGCCTAGGGACACCCTCCTCCTCAGTAGGTCCATAGATATATGTCCCCTATGCAAAAAAAATAAAGGTCTAAAAATAGTCTCCAAAAAAGAAGACGAAGAAGACGTCATAGAATTGAGAAAAAGGCATTTATACATAAAGGAAAACAGCATGACGTATCCATACAACAAAAAAGCCATGTTTCTATCTAGGGTCGTTTATACATACTTTTTTTTTTATTAGCAGCACTTTTTACGAGTTGTCCTCTGGTTTGGTTGTCAAGTCAACTCAGAAGGAGAAAGTAGAAAGACAGAGGAAGTGGAAATGGATGGAGAAAGTGTAATGAATCAATCCAAAAAAGAGAGAGAACGGAGAAAGCTATTTATACAAACCAACTTAAACTAAAGTCTATAAAATAAGGTTTTCTCTCTTCTGGACTTTGTCCAAAAAATTCTCAAAACTAAACTAAACTCCTGCTGCTCTCTTAATCGATGTTCCCCTGACTCCCTGTAGGAAACGTAAATTATGGAGGAAAAGGAAGCTACAAAAAAAAGACTAGTAGAAGGGGCAAGTTGAGACACCTAAGCGTCTCTGGAAATCATCATTTTGTCCAGGACGAGACTCACAAATTGAAAATCTCCATCCAAAGTTTTGGAAATGAACTGAAGGACTCCTCTGTGAGTGACTGAGGTACGTGTGTGTAGTACTTCATTTTCCTATGTACAAGGAAAAGGCGTGGATGAAATGAAAGGGACCTGTTTTGCATATATTTTCCTTTCTATTTTACATTCCATACATCCATGCATAAATAAATGACTTTTGTGAAGCCAAAAAATGCTTTCGCTTTCACTCTTCTCTGAGTTTGATTTGAGAACAGGTTTTCGGTTTCCTCGATTCAATTCAATTGAAATTTTCTCCAGCAGAAGCTGTGAGGGAAAAGGCACGTATGGCTTTAATATCTTTGGTCATACATGACCGCATACTCCTTAACTTCATACCCACAGCACAGCTTGCTTTTTGGCCATTTGCATAGCAAGTCACATATTCACATTCACAAAAAGGCAAAAAAATAAATGTCCAGCATTGAATTGAATATCATATAGAGATGAATGAATGAATGAAAACAGAACTTTGTACTTACGTCTTCAATGAACCGAGATGATGATGATGATGATTTTCAGATATCCTTGATTCACTTTTTTTTCTTCAAAAAATACACAAGAAAAAGTACAAAATTATGGACTATTTTTCTAAGTTTATTATTGAAGAAAACTATAGAGTTTTGTTAAATTACAAACCAAAAAAAACACACAA
Organism: Isotomiella minor; assembly: GCA_034696445.1. NCBI lineage: Eukaryota > Metazoa > Arthropoda > Collembola > Entomobryomorpha > Isotomidae > Isotomiella > Isotomiella minor. Next base: position 1,319 of record JAQIWU010003227.1, read on the forward strand.
ACGCGACCACCACAGACAGATGACACAAAAGTTTGACTTTCAAAACAGCAGAGCTTCGCAAACACACACGAACACGAGTCTCTCTCTTCTCTCCTCAATGCATGGGTTCGAGTTTTTGAGCCAAGCTGCTTGAGTAGACAAAGCGGATGATGAGCGTTGTTTAGAGAGAAATGCTATGCATTCTTAGGTTTCTCATATTTTTTTTTTAGTCCTTTTCAAGGAAACAATTATGTACATTTATGTCCACTTTGCAGGTTGAGATCAAAGCGTCTTTTCATTTTCAATTTTGGCCTAAATTTAAAATATTTGGAATGTCCATCAGAACGAAATGAGAGAGTTGGATATGAATTGAAATGAAATGTGGAGAAAGCTTAATGAAGGACTGCACAGTCCTACAAGGAAAAGGCGGTTGAGAAAAGACAGAGAGACCTGTTTCATGTTTTGCATATTCATTTATTCTCATTCCACATCATCATCCATATGCATATCTCTCTCTCTCTCTATCTGATTTCGATTTGCAAATCCAATACAGATTCCCTACTTTCTTCTCCAGTCCAGAGAAAGGCCCAACAAAACTTCCTTATGGTCTCTGACAAATGTCAGAGAAATATCTCTCTCTAATCTTCTCATCTTTATTCCCTCATGCAATTCTCTGTCTCTCCCAAAATCCAAGAAAGCATATGAATTTGACACATTTGACAGTTGAGAAGAAGAGAAACTCTACGTTCCTTCCTTATTATATATGCGGGCATTCAACTGTCCATAATTGGGTCTAAAAGCCATAAGTTTTGTATAAGTTGTTGTTGACTTGACGTCAATCAATAGATACCAAATAAATTTACTGCTTTCTGCAATCATAAGCACAATCATTTACAGTTGATGAAAGCATGAGGGACAGACTGTCAAGTTTAATTATGGAAGAGTCATTTCATTTCCTTCCCTTCATCTAATTATTATAAGTTTTATAACTGAATGGAGAGTGCTTCTCTCCTCTCAGTGTGTCCCGGATATTCATCGATCCATCAGGACAAAACACTCTGCGGAGGAAAATAGTCTCTAATGAATCGATAATGATCACCAAAAACACCACCACCCACTTTCACTCCTGCCTGGGGAAGAAAATGGTGAAAGTGAAAGCCCGTAGAGATATGAAATGAAATGCCAAAAATGGCTCTAACTCACGCGAGACAAGAAATAAAGCGAAGCGAAATGAAGGCTTCACTTAATTGAATCAATCGAAGCAACTGATATCCTGCTGCTGCTGCTAGAAAGACAGAAATACGTGAAAAAGTGAAGACCAAATTATAGCCCCGTTGGCATTTATCGCGACAAAAGGATCGAGGATTGTTTACTCCATTCCTGCGTCCTTTCCTTTCATCTTTTATTTCATTTTGCCCAAAACTTCAACTCAATCTCAGTCCATTCCATACCATCATAACTCTTTCCTCTCGCCTTCCATCCAGAGGAATGAAGAAAGAACAAAAAGACAATTGAGTCTCGGGACCATGATGACAACTCTGTGAGAACGCGTTCTCTCATTTGATTTAAGTGGAATTTATCCATCCATACACTCCATAAAGTGAATGTATAGAGAGACGCTTCATGCGATAACTTTTTGAAATGTGAGAGCCTTTCTCCAACTACCGTATCAGAAGACCAGGGACGGACGGAGAGTCAAAAGAAAGAAAGAGACGAAATAAGGTTTTGTGAAAAGTGGTTCACGACAACTAAGTTACTTGTTGACGTTATCTGAGAGACGGCTAGTGCTTTATTTTAGTGGGCAAAAGATGCGATGCGATATGCCATGCGACTCTCTACTTTCTCCATCTCTGCGTCTGCTTTCTCTTTTGGAGAAAGTGAAGAAATCGGGACACACACACAAAATCCTACTTCACAAACCCGAATTTCATCATTCCTCCTCCAGACTCCGAACAGAGAGAGAACCCGCACACTTTTTCTGCACATTTTTTCCTTTTACACACTGCACCACCACTTTGCACATTTTCCTTTTCTGCACAAAAGCACATCTGCAAAAATAGTGCACACCACCTGCCAATTTTAGGTTATTGCATCTGGTAACTGTAATAAAGCCTTCACAACAACACGCATCAGATTTATTGCCAAAAGCGATCACATCTCAAATCTCTTTTTGTTTTCCATTAATTGAACCGTTTTGTTTCTGGTGTGACTTTCACTTTTGTTGCTTTCACCACCAGCACACGCACTTTTGTCTATTCGCTTTGCTTTGTTGCATGGAAATCCCATATACCAAAAGTTTGGTCCAAAAAGTTTGCTGTGAAAGACAACTTTCGTTGTTGTTGAAAGGAGACAATAGGACGGGGCAAAGTGGAATCAACTGTGTGCCATTATTATTGCGTTTATTTCTATTTATAAAAGCCGTAAACAATTTCCCATTTCTCTCTAATCCCTTTATCTCCACATTGCCAAATAACGAGAAGGAAACGGTCCCCAAGGGAATATAAGGAAAAGTAATTGAAGAAGCAAGGCCCAAGCTGGCTTAAAACTCCTGAGAAGTAATTGAATTTCTCCCAGCAGAAGGAAAACCACATGAAAGTAAAGTGAATTCGTGTCTGCCATAGCAGACAAGACAGGAAGGAAGGAAGGAGACGCTTTTATTTATTCAGCAGCAACACAGCTCTTCTTCTGTTTCCGGCCCTCTGCTGCTCACCACCCAAAAAAGGTAAACCTTAACCTTACCTCCTATAAACCTAATTGAATTAAGTAGCTTCCATGCATAACCCACACTTTATGCTGATGATGGCAATTCTGCAGTTAAATGGCCATGAAATGAACGCAGCAGGCTTCGACAAACTGTTTACTATGCAAATTCATTACCATTATCTCTCTGTATTTGTGTATGGCATATATTTATTCGTGGAAAGAGGGCGGAAATGAGCTCAAACCTGTAATGATAATTCAATCAATGTCCATTAATGTATAAATAGCCATAATACACCCTGCTGAACAAAGCATTTATGAGAGAGCAACCTGTTAGTATTTGACGACGTAAACTGTAAACATTTGACGTGTGCTGTTGTGTTGTCATATTGATTGGATTCCGATTCCAGCAACTAACGTTTTTTTCGTCATGCAAAAAAAAACAAGTCCAACATCACCTCAAAACTCAACTCCATCATAGACTCGTGAGTTTCGAGTTATTGGCTGGGTGCCAATTGAAGCAGAGTTAAAAAAGTTTTAGTTGCGATTGTATGTATAGAACTAGGCAAAACATTATTGTTAGCAGTTAGGGACAGACGAACACGTGGTGGATGTGCATGGTTTTATTATATTTTCTACAGGGAATTGACACTATTTTGTCTTTCTAACTTTTACAGAACTATCGTTGCATGCAGACTCTAAACTTACTTGCAGACTCAGTGTTTCATATAAAACAATATTCGATTATGTGAAGTGAATTCTTTTTTACAAGCTGTGATTCACCCACCAATTAGTAAACTTAATTGACCAAGGTTTCTGTGACATGATACGACAATAAAATACAAAACAACCCAAAGTCTAAACAGACAATCAAATGAGCAATCCCATTGGGGTAAGGTGAGAATCAACAAGTCTTACAAAGTCAGACAATAATGATATACACTTTGATATTTGCAATCAACTTTGAGTCAAGAATATTTTAAAACTGGATACACGATGATAATAACGAATGGAATTAAAACATTAAAGATTGATTGATACACGTAAAGAAAAGAAAAGGAATGTCTGACTGAATGAATTACCGTCTCACAATCAGCAAAAAAACACATTTTGTAATTCAAACTATACTCTGGATGCTGCTATATATCGCGGATTGCTATGTCACCGTATTGTTCCACGCTAATATTTAATCTTTCTGTGAAGTGAAGTGAATTGAACCCATTTATCTATGTGCAATTTATCTAAACCAACAAGTGGGAGTTTTATGTTATCATCATCATCGAATGTACAACAAAAGGAAGATGATCTTTGACCATAGCTTCCAAGTGGAGTTGAGGTAGCCCATTCATGTGTGGTCTCAATGTCTTTTCTGTCTAAATTAATAAACATTTAAAAATCCAATCTACCCTAATTAACAAGTGTCTGAGAGTGATGATCATGATGACCCACCACTGTTTTATATGAATGAATGACTACTATGGCAAGCAGAGCTAAAAATGTCATGCAAACCAGTGTGAGACTCTCTGTCTGTCTGACAATCCTCTGCAATTTGAGAACTGATTGTGTGACAAACTGTGTAAAAATGCACTCTCTTCTACACAACCTAACCTAAAGTTTGACTGAAGTAAAAAAAGTTCCTCAATTTCAATTAAGTGACTTGCCTTCATTCAAGTGACGATCATGATGATGATGATGATGGTAATGATGATAATGGTGATGATAAGTGCTTCGGAACAGCACCAGACACGAGGCTGGAGAGTGTGCTTTTTCTGAACATAGAAGATAGCATTCTCTAAACCATTATTCCCCTCTCTCCGGTTTAATCCATGGATAATTTAGATAAATTGAAATCACTGTCAGACTCTAATAAAGGAGAAGAGAAGCTGCAAAAAATACCAGCCACCTCCTCCTCCTCCTCGTCATCACCAGATATCAGATCCCGTGGCTGTGACATAGAAGAAAGCATAGAGAGAGAAAGGCTCATCAGTTATCAGTGGTGTAAAAGTGCAACATTCCAATAGTCTTTATCAGTCCTTGACTCCAAAGTGAATCAAAGTGTTAGTTCAAAAAAATGGTGGAAAGTGCAGACCACGACCTTTGTGACAAGGAGTTGATCGCCTCCGACGAACCCGGCGGAGGGGACAGCAGCGGTCCTTCAGCCGTGGCAATTGACAAACCCCACAAAACTGAAGAATATAAAGAATGTCAAGTCTATCCTTTCCGATGGGTCGTCATCTTCCTTTTTGTCCTCTACTCTACCTCAAATGCGTCAGGATGGATCCAATTTGCGTGAGTTAAAAGAGCCTTTTTAAGGGGTCATTTGAGACCGTAAAACTTTCTCTTTTACTTAAGGATCATCAACGGACTCACAGCTCAGTTTTACGGGGTTTCGGAGCAAGTCGTGGACATGACTTCCTTAATTTACATGGTCAGGGTTTTTGATTAATGAGGATGAATTTAAATGTCATGGTTTTATAACTCTGCTGATTTTATGCATACAGATTACATACATTCCTCTCATCTTCCCAGCCATGTACTTCCTTGACAGATATGTAAGTTTTATTTTGCAACCCAAATGAGCCAAAATTTTATGACAAAAGTTATTCCTAGCTTAGAATGGAACCTTTTTAATCTTGCCAAAAAGCAACATTTTTTGCCTAATTCACACTCATTACCCTTTTGTATCCGTAGGGTCTAAGGAAAGCCGTTTTAATAGGCTCCTTTGGAACATGTTTGGGAGCCTGGGTCAAAGTTTTTGCAGCCAAAGCAGACCGTTTCCCCGTTGCTTTTGTGGGACAGACGATTGTGGCCGTGTCACAAATCTTCATTCTTGGCATCCCTCCCCTCCTCGCTGCAGTTTGGTTTGGTCCTGAACAAGTCTCCACAGCTACGGCTATTGGAGTCTTTGGAAACCAGGTTTGTGTAGCATACTTTCTTCTCTTTTGCCAAAAGCCATGCGGTTTCAAATGTCAGAAAAGGAATTTGCAAAAACCTGTCGCTCACTTTATGGGTCCCTCCTTCGCACTATCCTTTTAAATTCCTCAGTTTGTATCTTCTCCAATTACAAGAGTCTGTATTGGTTCAAAATGAACGACATACTTTTCTGTCATGTTACAACAGTTGTAGTTGTAACTGGAATACGGTTGTAAGCCTGGATGTGTTTCAAAGGGAGAAAATATAAGGCTTCAGTCAGACAGACATACAGACAACAAATTCAATCTTAGTAAGTATCTCTGACACTAATAATGAGCACACATACATACATGATGATGTAGTAAACCTGTAGCGTCGGCTTGAGTTCCCACACCGCAACTCTGAGTGACAGAAGGACATTACAGAAATCCGCTTTTATGACACTTAAAACTTGAGTGGATTTTGTCGTGTGGATGAGAAGAAGAGTCATTTAGTGGTAAACTCTTCATAATTTTCATATTTGTTGACAGCTTGGAGTGGCACTCGGCTTCGTCCTCCCTCCAATGCTGGTGAAGAATGGGACGGAGGAAGCCATGGCTGCTGACTTCCAAGTCATGTTTCTTGGGACAGGGATCCTCACTGCGGTTCTCTTCGTTGCCATCATTTTCCGTAGGTCCAAAATCTGCATTGAAAGACTCCAAAATACGTGCATTCCAAAACTAAGCTTCTCTCTTTCTCTTTTGTATACAGTTTTCAGGGACAAACCCCCCACACCCCCAAGCATGTCTCAAATGGCCCTACTGGACGCGGAGAAGGAACCTTATGTGAACTCCATGAAGCGACTCTTTACCAACAAAGGCTACCTCCTCCTCCTCACAAGCTATGGGATGAATGTGGGGGTCTTTTATGCCATCTCCACCGTCCTTTCCTCATTCATCCTCAAATACCATCCCGTAAGTCAAAGTCTTAAGTCTCTTAGAAGGAAAGTTATGTGTTATGTGTAACCACATGATAATGACCATATCGTCAAATGGACTGGATAGAGAAAATGAGAATTTAACGTCCCCTCGTCTATAAAGTATTTCATTTCATATGAGGATTAATGAGAGAGAATCTTGTAGAATGTAAACGACATAAGTCGGTGTGGCTTAAGTATCAGAGATAATGCGCCTGTTCCGGAAAACTTTCCGAGTGTTTCAAGGGGAGAAAAGGCTTCAGTCAGACAGACATACAGACAACAATCTCAATCTTAGTAGCTGTATCTCTGATTCTCATAAAGTCCCGGATTCCGCGTTCATGTGTGAAAGGAAAAGGAAGGAATGTGTGAACACGAAAGTTGCATTTAAAGATCATAACTTTAACTTTCTCTCTATCCCACTCTGCCAAAGTAAAGTGAGAATCTCAACTTTCTCTCCTTCGTTCTGATCCTTCTTAATTACAGCCACAAAGCCTTCTTAGATTCTCTCTCAATAATTCAAGAAAACTAATGGAAAGCCTAAAAAGCTCTCTTCTAATCTTTGGCAATTAAATTTGAGACAGACTAATGGCATTAAGCCTGGTGGCCTCGTTAAATCAAATTAATGGACTTCGCCATTCCTCACTAATTTCTTCACTTTCTTTCTCTTCTGAAAATGTAGATTCTTATCGATTTCCATATAAAATATATAGCAAATAAATTGGAGACAATGAAAACTCCAAATTAAATCTATTCTTTTAATTGGGTTTTTAGGGGCATGAGGAGGACACGGGACGGATCGGGTTGATGATTGTCCTTTTTGGAATGTTTGGCTCTGTTGTGGGAGGATTTGTCCTGGATAAAACGCGAAGATTCAAGTAAGATTTTTGACCTTTTTTTCGATAAATACTTGCATAAAAAACCCTCAATTTTCTTCAATAGGGAAACGACCCTCGTCATCTACTTCCTCTCCTTCGTAGGGATGGTAGTTTACACCTTCACCCTTCCCCAGGAAAACCTTCACATTAGCTACATGTATGTCGTCTTTGCAGCACTTGGGTACGTACTACAAACACCCCCTTTTTTCTACCAAGTCATTCAAGGACACCTCTTTCCTTTAGTTTCTTCATGACGGGCTACCTCCCCGTCGGCTTCGAATTCGCAGCCGAGATCACCTACCCAGAATCCGAAGGCACCTCTGCAGGACTCCTAAACGCCTCTGCCCAAGTCTTTGGCATCATCCTCACCTCCATCACGAGGATCGTCTTTGAGTCCGACTTGGGAGACAAGGGGGCAAATCTCCTCCTCTGTGGCATCCTCTTCATAGGATTCATCATGACGGCATGCATCAAAGCAGATTTGAGGAGGACTGCGGCTCAGAAAGCTCACCGAGACACTGCAGCCTCCGCAGTAGCAGGATTGTCTCAACCTGTGGAGCCAAATTAAAAGAAAAGAAGGTCCTTATAGTTCATCTTCTTCGACACGAATCTCAAACCAAAAACTTCTCTTCTAAGGAGACTCTCTTCTCTCTCATTATCTAAGATAATTGTAATGAGAGAATTTTTATTACTATCCTTTAATTTTTACATATTGAAGAAAGAGAAATTTAAGAAATCAGTTGGGGCAAGGTGAGACTTGGACCTCAAAGAAAGAAAAGCTTTTTGTGTGATCTGAAGAACTTTCATTGTTATTCTTTTTAAGAAAAAAGAAACTGCCAAATATTTGATATTATAACTTATGTTGTTTATGCAGACAATAACCGTCGTTGCTGTTAAATTGTAGAGTCTAGAGATAGAAATCCTAAGGAAATCTAAAAGCAAAGCTTTCGAATTGGACAATATATGATGATGATGATGGATTGTGATTATCAATCAGAGACAATACATAAAAGTGTGCTACTATGACAAATTATTTATTATTGTTGTTGTTATAGGAAATATATAGAAGCTTATAAAAATCTCTATATAAAAATATTACACAAAATTAAAGGATAATATGTAAAAGGTCATTCCAAGAATCAGACAATAATAAATACACTTTTTCTTGTCTTCAAACATGCCTCGTCTCAACCTACCCCTTTATTGTTGATGAGCATCATAAATTGCATAGTTGCATATTTGCATCATTTTGTGTGCAG